>SZWC01017429.1:37500-39820 GCA_023375785.1 Penium margaritaceum
AAAAGCTACTCCAACGGCACCGATTTTTACAACAAAAAATCCGGAAAAAAAAATGGAGCATATCATCCTTTTCCAAGGAACCCCCAGGCTCCTGCCCTCATCGCCACGACGAGTATGGAGGCGGACCGAGACAAGGTCATCCTTGGGAGACAAGGCGAGGAGGACAGAGGGGAGGAGGATGCAGCAAGTAGGAAGGACAAAATGGGAGGGACAGGTGGGATACAGGCCAGTGGGACACCGGGTGAGACTGAGGAAAGGCAAGACCACGGTATAGAGGACGGGGCTGGGGAGGAACGACAGTCTGCCAGGAGCGGAAAGGGAAAGGGGAACTGCGAGAAGGCGAGCGGACAGGAAGACACAAAGGGTGAGGAGGTGAGGGAGGAGGTTGAGCCCTCAGGGAGGGGCCCGGAGGAGAGAGACGAGGACCGGAGGAAGACAATGGGAGCTGACACAAGCCGGAACAAGGTCCAAGGAAAGGGCCCGGAAAGTCCACCCCAACGGGAAGACCGTCGCGACCAACGAGGGTGGGTAGGGATGGCGCAAAAACTATGGGAAGAGGTGGTCTTGGCATGCGGGGCGATGCAAGAAGATACCAGAGACAGGATCCGAGGGTTGTTCCTCCGCTACGATGAGGTCATGGGCTGCCAATTCAGCAGCCTCCAGGGTCAGACGGATGCCATCCGACAGGAATTGCACCGGGTCCAGGTGGCGCAGACATTGTCAGAATCGCGCGTGCAAGAGTTATACGAGGCTATGCGCGAGGTGCAGGCGGTAGTCACAGCCCAGGCAAGGGGGAGGGAGCAGGACCGACTGGAGGACGAGCGAGCGCGACTCGAGGTCGTACGGGGATGTGAGACTTTGCGCGATGCGACACTGGGTGTGCTCAACCAACAGCAGAGAGGACTCGGGGAGCTCGCGGGGGCGCTGACTGTGCAGTGGGCACTGTCTCAGAACAGTAACCACGTGTGTCAGGGTTTGGAGAACAGAGTAGCGGAATTAGAGGAACGTGGCCTAGTACAACGAGACGACGTGGAGATGGCCGAGGGAGCAGACGGAGAGGAATGGGAGATCAGGACTGGGGAGACACGCATGGCAATGACGACAGGGCCCATGGAGACAGGAGACGGCAGAGAAGCACCGCAATCGACCGAGGGGAGTGGAGGAGCGGAGAAGGATGCAGGAGGGGAGACAAGCGGGAAGGTCCCTAGTGATAGGGGCCATAGCACCCAAGGGAGAGGGGGTAGCGGAGGGAACGAAGGGGGGGCGGTCGGAGCAAGCGGATCAGGAGCAGGAGAAGACGAGGAGGAGGGGGAGGACGGGAGGAGATGGAGGGAGGAGAAAGGAGAGACAGGGGGTGAAGAGGAGGAGGAGGAGAAAGGAGAGGAAGAGGAAGAAAACAGAGAGGAAGAGGAAGGGACCCGAGAGGAGAGGCAAGGAGAAGAGGATGCGAGGGGCCGCCCACCAATGGGAGACACAGGGGCCAACACTGGCCATAGTACCGTGGACGACAGAGGGGGCTGGAGGACGGAGCATGGTGCAGGACAGGCCGGTAGGGGCACGAAAAGTGCGCATGAAGATGGGGGCGAGGAGACGGCGCGGGCGTGGGAGGGCTGAAGAAGGCAAGGAAGCTCTGGGTCCAGGGGAGGGAGCGATGGCTGCGGGGAGACGGATGGAGACAGGGGATCACGAGACAGACCGAGTGCCACCGGGCACATCAGAGACGGGCGCCGCAGCGGAGGGAGGGGGAGAGGCACCGGAGCAAGAGGAGGGATCGCAGCCCTCACCTGAAGAGATAACGAGCGGAGCAGCTGTGGGACACACCCAAGGGGTGGATCGACGACCACACACGGAAGAAGGAATGAGGCCAGCAGAGGCAACGAGCGCTACTGGTAGGAGTGGGGACGATATTGTGCGAACACAGGGGACAGAGAGCGGAGGACTCCTTTCACGATGGGGCCCGCCATGGACGTGCCCTTGGATGGGATGCGGATTCAGGGGAAAAAGCAAGCGGTCGATGAGTGGACACTGGGGCTACCGCCATCGAGGCTATTGCTTGAGGTCAGCGCTCCTGGGCGTTCAGCGACGGCTCCAGGAGGGGACAGCAGAAGTGCGCGAGGGAACTCACCGTATGGAGGGAGGCACCAGGAGGGGGGATCAGGACGAGGACGCCAGCGAGCGACGGGAGTGGATGGCAGGGCGACAGGCACTAGGAGCTGGCCTGGCGGACCCGGAGCAGATCCTTGGGATGGAGGGTTGGCAGGCCGAGCGGCGGAGGATTCAGGAGCGACGGGCGGCACAGCGAGAGGCGCGTCGGGTACGG
>SZWC01017429.1:46964-60703 GCA_023375785.1 Penium margaritaceum
GGGGGAGAGGAGAAGAGGAGGAGGATGCAGGGGGGGAGACAAGCGGGAAGGTCCCTAGTGCTAGGGACCATAGCACCCAAGGGAATGGGGGGAGCAGAGGGAGCGGAGGGAATGCAGCCGGAGCAAGCGGATCAGGAGGAGGAGGTGACCAGGAGGAGGGGGATGACGGGAGGAGACGGAGGGGAGAGGAGGGAGAGACAGTGGGTGAAGAGGAGGAGGAGGAGAAAGGAGAGGAAGAGGAAAAAAAAGGAGAGGAAGAAGAAGGGACCCGAGAGGAGAGGCAAAGAGAAGAGGGTGCGAGGGTCCGCCCACCAAGGGGGGACATAGTGCCAACATTGGCCAGAGTACCATGGATGACAAAGGGGGCCGGAGGGCCGATCATGATGAAGGACAGGCCGGCAGGGGCGCAAAAAGTGCGCATGAAGATGGGGGCGAGGAGACGCCGTGGACGTAGGAGGGCCGAGGAAGGCAAGGAAGCTCTGGGTCCAGGGGAGGGGGCGATGGCCGCTGGGAGGCGGAAAGAGGCAAGTGATCACGAGTCAAACCGAGTGCCACCGGGCACATCAGGGATGGGCGCCGCAACGGAGAAGGGGAAGAGGCACCGAAGCGAGAGGAGGGATCACAGCCCTCACCTGAAGAGTTAACCAGCGGAGCAGCTATGAGACACACCCGAGGGGTGGATCGACAACCACACATGGAGGAGGGAAAGAGGCTAGCACAGGCAATGAGCGCTACAGGAAAGAGTGGGGACGGCATTGCACAAACACAGGGGACAGAGAGCGGCGGAATGCTTTCACGATGGGGCCTGCCATGGAAATGCCCTTGGATGGGATGCGGGTTCACGGGAAAAAGCAAGCAATCGATGAGTGGACATTGGGGCTACCGCCATCGGGGCTACTGCTTGAGGTCGGCGCTTTAGGGCGTTTAGCGACAGATCCAGGAGGGGGCAGCAGAAGTACGCAAGGGAACTCACCATATGGAGGGGGACACCAGGAGGGGGGATCAGGACGAGGACACCAGTGGGCGCTAGGAGTGTATGGCAGGGCGACAGGCACTAGGAGCAGGCCTGGCGGACCCGGAGCAGATCCTTGGGGTGGCGGGTTGGCAGGCCGAGCAGCGGAGGATTCAGGAGCGACGGGCGGCATAACGAGAGGCGCGTTGGGTACGGCGAGTACGAGGACAGCTCGCCCAGCGTGAGCGAGCCCAACGCGAGAGGGAGCAGAGCCAAGAGGGGGAGTCCTCCTTCCCGGGAGACCGGCTGCGAGGGGAGCAACCAGGTGGCGGAGCAGGTGGAGGAGGACATCCACTGGGAGACGGTGACTCCCCGAGGAGACCACGGGAGCAGCTTGGTTCATTTTTGGTATCAGAGTGTGTGGCAACTTGCTTGGATTTCCGGGGATCTAGGAAAGGCAGCATCGTTGCCACAAGTGGGTGTGGTTAAGTTTTTTGTCACAACCGGAAGTAAGGCAGCAGCGGCATAGGACGAGGCCTTCCATATGGAGGAGGTCCAGCTTGCTCTTGATGAGTTTACTCAAGAGAACCAGCAGCTAAGTGTAGAGGTTGGGGCCAGGTACTTTGGCAAAGGGAGCAGTGTTTGGGGATTTCGCATCCACAAATACCTTTTGGCGGCCCAAGCCGAAGGAGCCAGAGTTCTACACCAGCAAGGAGAGTGCACGGGAATGGCTCTTTTCAGTGAAGCAATACTTCACGGCGTTGGGTGTTTGCATCGTAGAAGATACCACGAGACTGGGGTGTGTCCCTATGCTGCTCCATGGAACGACGCTGTAGTGGTGGCCGGCATTGTGTCAATAGAACGTTGCTGGGTTGTTGGACGGGCTGGGGCCGGGAAACAGCTTCAGCAGTTTTGTTTTTGCCACTGGGGCGGGAAGTGCAATCTGTTGTACAAGCATTGACGAAGAATCCAGAGATATGGGAACAATTCAAGTCGATGCTCCAATAAGCGCTTCAACCTCCTAAACGTCAACGGAGTCGCACGTGAAAAAATCAAACTCGTCAAGCAAGGTGGATCAATCCAGGAATACATCAGATGCTTCATGGCTTTGGCAGTGCAGATTGAAGAACTTTTAGATGTGAAGGCATACAATTGCTACCATGTTGGCTTGAAGCCGCATCTCCAACATGAATTCAAGATGCTCTAGTGGTAGACTTTTACGCAGCTCCTTTTCACGCTCGAGCACATCAATTTAGTTAGCTACGATACATGCTGGAACATCGGCTATGTGGAATTGTGCAGATTATTATTGGATGAATGTGGGTAAACGGCTCGAGATCATTGAGTCTTGAAGGTCTATCGTGCCTTTTCAGAAGAACTGCAAACATGTCCAGGTACATAATGTGTACCCGTAGTCGTACATAATCTTTTGTGGATCAAAATCTGTGATTACACAAAGTGTATGTGTAGCCACCATTTCTTTGCATAGCCTCAAATGGGTTTTCCATTTTCTCAGGCATCAAACGATCATGTTCGCTTTGAGCATCATAGTGGAATGGAGGTGAGTGCACTATCTTTGTGGCCAAAGCCATATACCAACCAAATGATTGATTTGGTCTCATGTTGATGCCATTTGTGGATCCTTCACGAGATTTTGTAACAGTCCTATGTTCACCAACTTGCTCAATACTTTGATGCCATAGTGTAGTTACCAATTTTCAGTGGACAAGTTCCTTGTGAATGTCATGCATGTGTTACATCTATGGCAAGTAATGCTTTTTTCTGTGAACAAGGTGAATTGGTTTGAATGGAATACCTTCATACAAGTGTGTGTGGATGAATCTTCACAACCTATGGTTGTGAAAATGGTCAACATCTGGTTGAGAGTATATTTGTACCATGAAGTCAGCATGGCACACATAGCTAACACAATAGTGTTGTGTCATATCAGGTATGTTGTCCAAGAATTGTCAAAATCATGATGATTTCATGGGTCAAGGGTGAACGGTTGTTGTACAAGTTGTGAAAGTAGTGTGAGGTTGACTTGGTACCGTGGCACATACCACAATTAGAGCACTTGATATCATCCACTGTCTTTTCTTACATCATTTTCAAGAGTTTTTTCTTTAAGTAACTCAGTTTTACTGGTTGCACAGCTCTGCTCTGAACTGAGTTCTATGCCACTTTTATAGCAGTCAAGAACAGATTTCTACGAAGAAATTGTTCAAGTTTTCCATTTTCTCTGTACGTGTGGGGGAAAACAAAATGTCAAAAATCAGTCCTACAGCATCAGATGATTTTCAGCCGATTCGTTGACTATGCTACATGCATACATATTTTAAAGAGGTATCAAGCAATTTGCTCTTTTTCATCAATGCCCATCGGGTATACTTCCCATTTTCAGAAGGGAAAGAGATATGAATCTTCCTTACTTCCTCCCGTCACTCTTTCTGAAACAACTCAAGCCATGGAAGGGAGAAAGAGAAGGGTCACACTCCCCCCTCCTCCTCTGGGGCCATTGGCACCCTCCAGGAGGGAGAGAGGATGGAAACATTTATCCCTCTTCCTCAAGGGCCATTGGCCACCTCCACTATGGAGAGAGAGAGAGAGAGAGAGAGAGAGAGAGATGGAGGATACTCCTCCCTGTTTTGTCTGGGCTATCATTCCATTCAACGAGGAAGAGAGGGGAGTTATGCTCCTCTCTCTCCGTTGGATTTTGTCAGCCTCCTTGTGAAGAAAAGAGGGAGGAAAGATCCATGACTCTCCCATTTGCGTAGTCGTCGCTCTGCAAGGAAGGTAGGGAGGGGAACATCCCTTGTTCTTCTTCTTGGATTGTCGGCATTCTCTACGAGGGACAGAGGGAGGGGAATGTTTCTCCCTCTCCCTTTGAGCTCATTAGCCCCTTTGCAAGGGAGTGAATGAGGAGAAATTCCCTCCCTTTCCCTTGGCAGAGAATTGGTCAAAATGGAAATGGAAAATGGTTGCTCACTTTACGGTTCACAAGTCAATTTCTTTGGAACTTTGGCTAAGTATAGAAACAACATTCCATCAGCATTTTGCGTATTTGAAAATCTGTGTCCAGGCCTTAAGACAAGGCAGTGCCCTCCTAGGTGACCACTTTGCACCCGTCATATAGACCCCTTCTATGGGATGGTTTTACCCTCAAGGGCTTCTTCACTACATCAGTGAAGGGCTTCAGAAGGAAGACATCTGCAAGTGTACATCTTCACGTAGAGATACATCCCTTCATTAGCGAAAGCATACTTACCCATTCAGTTACATTACCAGCCTCAAGACTACAGACTAATCAAGAAACTTACTTCAATAAGCTTGCTAAAAACTACTTGATCTACATCAAGCTATGATCTTACATTTGGAGTTCATCCGCATTCAAAACTCGGGTTCTACTTTAGAAGTGAGATTTTGTAGCTACTCCACTTGAGATAAAGAAGGCCTGCATACGCCAACATAGTGAAGCCAAAGATGGAGAGCCGGAGCTGAGGCCAAAGCTTATCCTATGGCGAAGTACAGGTGTTGGCAAGGGATACTATCTCGTGAAGTTTGTTAAACCGCCATTCATCTTTGAGTGTGTTTTTTTAGAATTTTGATTTTGCACTGAGCATCAGATTCAATCAAATCTTTCAGTGCACAGTAGACACACAAGAATTTGGAAGCACGTCTGTCTAATTCAAACTCTACTATACTAGCAGACTCCTGGTTGTCTAAAATCTGTTGCAAATTTTACCTGCTTCGCCAGCTGAATTCTAGCAGCCCTTAGGAGCCAATGGCCCTCTCCGCAAGGAAGAAAGGAGGGTAGGCATAAGCTCCTCACTCTTTTGGTCTCTGCCCTCCTAAATTGAGGAAGAGGAGAGGGAAGAAGCGCCCTCCTCTCCAATTCTAGGGCCATTGGCCCCCTCAAACAAGGGTGAGGGAGGGGGAAACACTCCAGTCTCCTCTTCCCGAGACCGTCACTGCCTCCTTTCTGATGCAAAGAGGAGGAGACCCTCTCCTTTTCTTATCCATCTTGTCAAACCACAGATTAGAGGGGCGGGAACTCCCTCCTCCTCCTTTGTGTGGCCCATCGCATTGTTTGGATTGATTATGTCCCATTTTCTTTTCTTCTTTCAACAACCCTCCATCCTGGTCTTGGTGGTGTCCGCTTGGCTCTAGTCTTTTGGCATTCAAATTTCACCAAGAGCTCATCCTTGCTCGTGGTTCTCAAAAGGGGTGTTTTCTTAGCATTACCTTTGTTTTTTTCTCATTCTTTTTCAAATTCCAATGGCGTGAATCATCAATTGAGCTATAGGCTCATCATGCAAAGCACTTGGCTCGTTGTTCCATATCAGATTTTGTTTCACAATGAGAGGGTTTTTCTCTCTCTAAAGATACTGGATTGACGGATGAAAACCTTTCACCACAAAAAAAAGAAGATTGGATTGGATTGGACAATGCAAGGCATGAAAAAAAAAACGTGGTTTGATTCCAATGTAACAACTGGTGGGCGTCTCATGTCTAGCCATAAAATGATGAGAAACCCTCTGAACAAAGTTTAATGATGAGGATGAGTGGTCGCCTCCGTGCTTAAGACAAACTGTGCCAAGAACGGATAAGGTGGTCATAAGCTGTGGACATAAAAAACCATCATATCCATATAGTTCCATGTAGCATAACTTGATGGAAAAAAGATCTTAACAATATTTTAGGGGTGGAGGAGGAATGCACCATGATTTTTTCATCGCTGAGCTCCTCTTGTCTCAAATTCAGACAAGAGATAGTTTCAAGGCGATAGTCGACTCTACCCTCTATGCATTCATCCAGACTCAGCCTCCTCAAATGAAAAGCATCAAATCCCTTTAGTGCACGATACTTACAGTATGTAAGTAAGCGAGTACATGCTCACAAACTTAAGCCTAAAACTTTTTAGACCATTTGAATTGTAAGGATGATTCATACACTACATAACCATCACCATTTGATGCTTGGAAATTGTTTCTAAAAAAGGAGAGATGAATTTCAAAGGAGAAGATTCAACTAACAAAAAAGAACCAAGAAGCATCTGTTGTAAAAGTTTCGAATATGCTAATCACCGAACTCAACAACTTCTAGCTCCACTCGTACTGTCGCACTAGCTAAAACCACATGGATTTCTTGACGTGGCCTTCGCAATTGAACATAACATATTTTCCAAGGGATTTTCATTTGAATCCCATAAAAATATGCTTTTGGTTAGTTCTCAAACTGGATCTCTTATCCGAGCCTGCCGTAAACATGCTTGCAGGGCTAGCCTATTTTTACGCCCTTCGCTTTGGAACTTCTACGCAATCTCATTGGTGACTTTAAAACCTTCATAATCTTCTCATTGACTCACGTAGTGTCTCTCTATGTGAGGTTAATATTCATTTCACTAATACATTTTTGTGCACATGCAAAGTTTTTGGGAAAATTAAATGTACCATTAAAAGTTAATTCCAAAATCCTTCTATCGCGGGGCAAGGTAGGACCCCAAATATATGAGAACCACCATGCTCATAGTTAAAAGGAGCCTTGAAAAAAAAATCTTCATGTCTTCAATGGATAACTTGTTTAGTGAGCAATCAACAATACTTGTCAACAGGGCGATGAAATCCAACAAGGTTGATGGTATAGTAATGTGGAGGAAGCAAGGGTGAAAGTAGTTCTTCTCAATTTGCAAGGCATTGTCACGCTTATTGTTCCACTGGTTGTATGATCCTCACGCTTTTATGTTGATTTTTTCAACAAAATGGGACGATTGGGAGAACTTAGTTGACAGAACAGTTCACAATGGTTAAGTTTTTTGTTGGGTTCAAGTTGGAGCATTGTGTGTGGAGCTTCATGTTTGTGTTGTGCCAAAAATTTGTGCATGCTGGCCACATCGTGTACAAACTGACCATTGCACGATGCCACAGCTCATTCGGAAAAAGTAGATTATTTTTCCATTAAGACCTTCATTATTTGTTGAATACTACGTCTATTTCCACTCAACCTACATCACGTTTGACACATGTGAATTTCATGGGAAATTTTGACATTGCCTTTTTTGAAAGGGAACCTTGGAGGCCTTGTCACTATGGGGTTTGGGAGGATCTCGAACCTTAACACAACCCACAACCCATAGATGTTTTGGTGGGGCTTGCTGGAATTTTTTGGGTGGTGCTTTAGAGTGAAAACCAGGGTAGATGGAGAGTGTGATCAGTCCATGGAAGGGAAGGCAACTGCACAAAGTCAAAACAGTCGATGGCACTACACTTTGGATGAGATAAAGGGGCGCAGAAATTTCTTGAACAAAAAATTGAGGTCAGAGCGAGAGGCAAAATCTAATACGCAAGGCATTACATTTGTGCCCAGTCATCGGCGACTGTGATAGAGATATCACGCCAAGGCACCTGCATACTTGTCCAGATGGCAATGAGAACAGAAGATCTTTTCACATTGACTTGTAGCAACTCTGAGCCGTGCTGAGTGAGTCACCCATATTGAAACAAACATACGAGATGCATTCATCTATTGCAGCCTTTCACACCGGAGGTATGCGAAATGTTTTTGGGTGCAGTCGTGGGTTAAACCATTCTTGAAAATTTCTTAACAATTTACAATCAGCATTGATCCATGTTGTCAAATTGCAAAGTCAGATGTTGGTGTAAATGAATTTGCGCATCCGTGTTCTTGCTCTAACTTGCTACACATCACCGTGCCAAGCAACCTGTTTGAACTTGGTATTGTGGTGTAAGACCAAGAAGAAATCCACCTTCTCCTTCAATATGACGCATCATGCGTCAAAGCCTGAACAAGCTTGACTGATTATAGTGAACATGCATCACCAACGCATCGTACCTCCCTTCACCCAACTTGTGGGAGTTGGTAAACTACGTTGACTATCTCCATAATGCTCTATGTCAAGGACCCCACAAGTGTGTTCCATGTTCATGTAGGTTAACCTGGCTTTCCCTTGAGCTAGTGCAAGGTAAGGCCATGTCGTTCCATTGTAAATGGTGCCTAACCACCAATTCATCAGTCAATCAGCATTGCTTCACTCACATCCCTTCGTCCACTGCCATGGCTTCTGAGTATCCTTACCACTCCAAGATGGACCTCCGGTGCACTAAGTTGTCTGACACACTTGGGTCCTGGCCCATTGGTGTAAATGCAACTGCTCGGCCGATGACTTCAACCGCATGCACGTCCGCTTGTACAGGTTTGAGGAGGACAAGCATGACGCGGTGTTTGCAACATCTCTTCCTAAAGATATGGTGGCTGCCGTGGTGTCAGGTCGTGACCCAGTGATACGCTTTGCTGTCATACGAAGAGCCACCGTGTTTACGGAGTTAGTGCAAAACCGGTTGACCTACTTGCTACCACATTCCTGTGGCCAGTTCCATGTCGCTCAATGACCGTATCAGGTTCGTTTCCATTCCTAACCCTTAGGATCTTCGTAGGAACTCCCCCCATCGTCTTCCATGCCGGAATTAATACACAACATATAATTCCATACCAAATTGATGTCGTGCATCAGCTAACTACGTTTGCATTAGCCTTGTGTCATCCGTCACCTATGCGTGATTGATGAATCAGCCGTCAGCCATGTCTACATTAGCCGTCACCGATTACCTCAATTTTCAGTTGTGCATCAGCTGTCACAATCATGAGCCATACGACAACTGTCATAGTGAAGGCGTCAGCTGCCAACAAATAACGGTGGCATTAGCCGTGAGCCGTGTATCCGCCATCAACCATGTATTAGTTGTCACAACCTTCAGCCATGCGTCACTCATCATAGCGACGACGTGAGCCGCTAGCTAAGAAGGACTACGTCAATCATCAGCCATGCATGAGCCATAACCGTACGGCGACCGTAAGTCGGCTGTCAGCCATCAGGCAAGCATTGGCCATCACTTCCCTGCTTCAGTTATCATAGCCCTCAATCGTGCATCAGCTTTCACAACGACGAAGTTATCTGTCAGCTGACAATGATGGGGTCAGTTGTCAACTATCAACCGATAGCTGTCTACATCAATGTCCGTATCAGCCTTCATCCATCATGCATCAATTGTCTCACATCAGGGATGGGCGTCTGTCGTTAGCTTTGTGTGACGACATTTAAGAAAGCTGCATGCATCAGTCGTTAGCCACTGGCGTCAGTAGTCAACGTCGGCTAACTACATCAACGCAAGTCCTGTAGTAGTCGTCTGCTGTGCATCAGCCGTCAGCCATGTGTCAAGTGTGAGTTATGCATTAGGTGTCAACAATATAAAACATTTGTATTAGTGTCAGCGGTCGACTGCTTGCGTCAGTCTTAGTAGCTAATGAGTACACCAATCGTCTACCGTCAGCATGCACCGTTGGAGACGGTTTTTGCATTTGTTGTTGTTTATGTCTGCGACCAACATCAGCATCAATAGTCTGGTGATGGCCAACCGTCAACTTGCATCATCAGTGAGCTTCTTAACCTATTCTTTGTTTTTGCATCAAGTGTATTTCTAGCCTCTAGTTGGTTTACAGAGTAACCCGTTCTGTATTTTGTTGAAACTTCCATGGATTTACAAGTAGTAAGGTGGCAAAGGAGAACTCCCTTTACTTTATGTCTTTGATGAACACAAGTGCGACAGGGTTCAACAATGTTGTCAAACCAAGTCGCTTGTGTCATCACTATCCTCAAGTTTGAAGTCCGCTACATTGTCTTGACTAGTGATGAGCGGTACCAACTCTTCAAATCAGGAGGGTGCCACTTCCGGAGCTAGTGGGAGAATGCGACGACGCACACAAAGAAGAGAAATTATTACTTATGGTCCGAGAAGGAAGAAGACCATGTGTGAAGATGAGGAATTCATTGGATGAAAAGTGGTTATTTTTGCTCAAGCAGATTAGAAAGTGTCTGTATTGTGGAATAGAGGAACCTTTGACGAAAGAGGACACGTCTTGGTGTTGGTCCTTTTATGCCATACGTGATAAGCTAGGGCACCTCAAAACAAGGTTTGTCACCGTTAAGAGTGAAATTTGTAAGAGTGGTGTTGGTTGTAGAATTCTACTCAAGTGGTTCACTTTGGCTGATAAGTACAAGGGGTCAAAGCCCACTTTCAATTGTCGAGTGATGGATGGAGCTGAAGTTGTGGTCAAGCACCTATCTCCAAGGAGGGTAAAAACGTAAGGGAAATTGGAAGTCGATCCAACGATGAAGTCACTTCAGAGCGGCAGTCATGGTGTATGTAGGAACTTCGATGTTGATGTGACGACGATTATATGACACTTCGAACAACTCACTAAGGGGAAAGTCTAACTATTCGCTGCTAAAGTGGAAGTTGATAGTGAAGAGTCCACTAGCAAGTGGAAGGACATTGATGTAGAACAAGGCATGGAAGAAGAGGAGGGTGAAGAGAAGTTTGGTGGATAAAATGTGAACAAGGATAATGATGATTGCAATGTGTCATGTACAAGATGCATGATTTCAAGTATAGTTCAATGATGTCCAAATATTTCACGATACATGTGGCAACTAAGTAATGCATTGTAGTCAACACACACAATCCATTTTTCATGAACATAGAATGAGAAAGAGAAGAAAAACTCCATCATGTTGTGTTGAATTCCTCGAGTTTTAAAAGAGTCGCAAGTACAAGTTTGAACATTAGTTGTTCATCGTAGACTTAGACAAAAAATCAATGTTATCAAAGGCTTCTCCTATACTCTAAGAAATGGAATGGAATGTGATATCAAACTCACTCATTGATTCTATGGTGAGGTTATCCTTCTTCCCATGAGTGCCTTGCTAACTCCTCCCTCTTTACCGTGGCAACAATATGCACAAGCATACTCATATCCGGCCAGTCCACTCTCTTCACCAATCTTGTCTTAGGTTTGGCTTCTTGAGCACCAATTAGTGCTATACATTGAAGGGTTGAATTCCATGCTTGAATTTCCCTCACCATGCAGCCCTGGATGTTGGCGGTGTTGTTCATATCGTCGCACCAGCATGCCATCTTGAATTCATTGCCATGAGCAAGACATATGTTTTGTAGAGAGACACAACAAGTGACAACAAGGGAAACATGGACACGCACGTTATCCATGTGTTTGATTAGTGCAAGCCATTGATACTTGTAGAAACATAGCCATTTTGGTATCGTACCGTACTGCTTTATGATTTTGCCTTTCAAAATAACTTACCAGTTGTAGTCTCGATTTCTACTTGGGGAAAAGCTGATTTCCTTCATTTTACTTGGGCAAAACTAATTCAAGTTGTAGTTTTAATTTCATTCTTTCTTCGTTGCCAAGCAGCCGATTTTGAATCTCGTCATGGCATTTCCCGGTGTTGAGGCACGTCCGACACCGGGAATGACGCGATCACATGACCGCTCAAGGTCAGGCGATAGCACTTTATGTACCGCTTGGTCCTTAAGGGGCGAACAGAACCAGTGTAAGTAACAAAATGCATTCGTTTTCAAGAGGAAAGCATCGAGCTTGAAGACAAATAAATGAATTTGTTGACCCCAAATCACTATTTCATATCGACATAAAACATTATTAGGTCATTAATGCTTATTAAAATATGATTGATGCTATTGTAAGCCTAGGGCTATCACTTTAAAAGGTGCTAACACGTATGGACGACATGGACATGCGTTGTCGTTGACGACATTGTATCCATAGAGGACACCTGCATGAATCCTCTTTCAAAGACCAGTGTTCTTGAATATGCACCAATTGTGTTTAGACCCTATCCATTTGACATGGTAGTCATAAATAGTCACTACTATGTGAACGACACACTACAGGAGAATGAAGTAAAAGCCCTTCTGATTGTAGTCTCTTTAGCTGGACCAATAAATGTAATGTGAGTGCCATCGAGATCACCAAAAACTCTTGGTATGCTCCTCATTGCTGTAGATGCAACTTCCTTCGATTAGAAATCCTTGAGGGTTGGCCATCTAACGTACTAACATTTTAAGGCATGAATTAAGGCATAGTACAACCCCACACATAACTCATTGGCGCTTGCCGTGGAGATCTCAAATCTCTTGGCAATTGCTTGATGGCTCATCCCTTGGGCCTATCGGAGGAGAGGCATGACGACTCTGACATCCATAGGGATACATTCACGAAAGCTTGTATCTTGATGTTTAAGGTACGAACTCAGGTTCACCACAATGTGTTGAAACAACGCAAGGCCTATGCATATCATAGTCTTCATTGCTTCTTTACAACAACCACTTAGCCAACTGGGTGCATGTTGAGGCAGTCGAGGTTGTGCCCAAATGGCAAGAGGTCTCTGACGACTAGGGAGGCGGAAGAAGGTGAGACGTCCTATCGTTATTCGTCGTCCAAGCGAGGATGGTGATGTTTCACCCTCGTCGTCGCGAGAATCATGTTGGAGCGAACAGCGGACTCGCAAATCCCCATGTCGCGGATGTCAGGTTTTCTAGGTGTGCATAGGCAAACATAATACCCTACATCCGTGAATGGGGGTTTGTGATTCCAAAACAATGGCTAATTGCTTGATTCCCATCAAGAAAAAATAGGAGTTTTGAATGATTTTTGGAGAAGAAAACCCATTTTAGTACATGCAAACTGCTTTCAAACCCTACCCCAATGTGTACCTGGGGTTTTAAGGTTTTGCTTTTATGCGGGCTCCTGTTGGGCCTCACTATCATGGGGCCCAACATGTGCCTTGTCAACCCATGGGGTGTTTCGGACCCCCACCAAAAACCCTCGTAAATCTTTGTGAGAAAAGTCAGAAATCCCTCTATAGAAGGGTCTGTGATTTTTCTTTCATGTTTGATGACATCAACATGCTGTCGTTGGATGGCATGCGGCGTCGACATACTTTGTTGATTTAGATGTCTCGTGTTTTTTTTCATGCTAGCTTGATGTATCGTAAATACAGAGCGATAAAGTTCCAAATTCTGATTTGGCATGGTGAATGTGGGACACATGGCTATGATGATAGCTATAGAGAATTCTTTGGATAGAAGGTCGCTCCCCCGGATCGCAAACCAAGGATTGAGATTCCTGCTTAACCCTTAAATCCTACTCGGAGGCACCCTACTTCAGCGGGGATCCGTGTGTAAAAATATTGAGTTATTATGAGGTCGTCAGATCTCAACCGGTGGCCCGTCAAAAACTCGAGTCTAAGAAAACGGTGGTGGGCACCTGGTGGCCCTCCGACTTGGCGGATCGCAAACAGCGATAATCGCCTCTCGTTACGTGCACGATTCGGCATCCCACCAAAGACCACCCAGCCCTACACCAGGATGGGCTCCTGTGTAGTTTTCGCCGGCCACCTCATTTTGGCGGCAAGACATTTAGATTTACAAAGGATTAACCCTTCATCGCATACATGACACTTGCGGGTTCTGCAACTTTGCAAAGGTTTTGGCAGCTTCGGTGAAGGTCACATAACCTTTCTGGGAAATGGGGATCGTTGTACGCCCACAGACGTCTGAAAGCGATGGTCTGCATAGAGACATCTGTGACCGTGAGATAAAAAACATTTCCCGCCATAGTTTTTGGGGGCCACCGGTTGAAGTCTGACCAGCCTCTATGTAACCCGAAGACACAGAGAACAGGACCCCAATGTATGTTGTGAAGAACTGTTGGCGGGAATGTAGATAAGCCAAGCTGTTATCTCGACCGTTAGGGAAGCCGTTCCAACCAGCCGGTTTCGTTCAGTCTTGTAAAGCACGGAATGAAAGTTCTGTTCTGAACTGGGAGTCGAGAGTGCTTCTGAGACGTTTCTAAGGGGGGCCACCCACCTCGAAGGTGGTCATGGTTCGCG
>SZWC01017430.1:4045-26174 GCA_023375785.1 Penium margaritaceum
TCTATATCTATATCTATATCTATATCTATATCTATAACTATATCTATATCTATATCTATATCTATATCTATATCTATATTTATATCTTTATCTGTATCTATATGTATATTGATGTACATATCTGAATCTAAAGATTAATGCCTACACATGTATTTTTTAATTTGCTATCCATTTCCATGCTCATATCCATATCCATGTGTATACGTATATCTATGTTTACATCTACATGTGTATAGATATCTATATCGATGTCCAAACCTAGGAAAAATCCAAGTAACTTCATATCTCGATACATTTATCTCTCCAAATGGTTTAATGTTAGTCTATTTGTACAATTATGTATCCTGATGTAGGTCTTCATCAAAGTTGTTTAGCTTATCCGTTCATGTAGGATTGTCCAATTATTCTTCAGTGGAATTTCATAATTTCATCGAATAATATGTTTAGAAATGATAAAGATTACGGATTTGTATGTGAATCCAAGCAGCGGCATAAACTAGTCATGGGAATATGTCATCTTCATTTCTTATGACAATTTTTTTCACACAAAAACTTGTCAGAATTGTTTTCCATTTGTACAATTCTATGGCACAAATACAGAAAATGTGATGTATTTCATGGTATTCTTTTGCAATTAGACAAAAGAATGTCCCTTTCATCACGAAGTATTTACTGAGCTTTTAATGATTTATAAGAAGAAGGAAATAGATGATTTTTTATTTTTTATGTTCATACTCAACAATGATTGATTTGGACAATGATGTTTTTCTTTGAAATATATGTGGTATTGCCTGAAGCCCAAACATGGTTTTTTCACTGTCCTGAGGGATAGGGCAATCTTTTGTTTTGCCGTATATATCTCGAGTCGAACACGAGTTGGACTCTGTGCGAGGCCTTCGACGCCGGCCCGTCGAGTACCGATATGTGGTTGCAAACACGTAGGTGGCCGGGTGGCCGTTCAAAACGGACCGCAGGCAAACTTTTTCTGTAGTACCCACTTTGACCCCACCACGTGCGCATTTGGGGGCCTGTCCACCAGAACCCATGTTTCGTTCTCTTCAGTGGATGCGAGTTCGCTATCCACTGCCTCCTTCCACTTGGCTGCATCTGGCATATTCATAGCCTCTACTACGGTCACAAGCTCTCCCTGGGCCAAGCATGACCAGTTGAGTCTGGCCCTTTCCACACTCTCAGCATCGTACTTGGACGGAGGTTTCTTCTGGCACGTACTACGCTGGAGTATTGTTGGTAGTGCTTTAAGGCTTAGTTGCTTATGTTACTCCTGCGCTGCCAGTGATCCGTTATTTGAGGAAGAGCATCCAGGCTCAGAGTTTGACTCAGAGGCCTCGGACGACTCAGACTCAGTGTCAGAGTTCGTCGCTGCGTCAGCCTGCACAGCTACTCTCCCTGCAACACCATCCTTCACTAGCACCATCTACCAGTTCTCAAGTGCCTGATTACCTGACTCGAACAACACAACCCACTCTCCTAATTTGGGAGCATGGACAGGATCCCGCGACTCTCTCTTGCCGAGCGTCCTTTCATCAAACTCGACATCTCGGCTCTTGATGAGCCTTCCAGCCGCTTGGTCCCACAGCCTGTACTCCTTGTGTGGAGTGTCGTATCCGACCATTACACACTTGCGAGCGCGTGCATCCAGCTTGCCACTTCCTTCTCCTTCTTTGACCTTTGCCTAGGCAGTACAGCCATGGACCTCAAGTGTGAGGAATCTGGCTTCTTCCCTCTTACTGCTTCTTACCGCGTCTTCCAAGCGCGGCTGCCGGTGTGAGATTCACAAGGTAGCAAGCAGTTCTTACAGCTTCAGCCCAGAAGCGTGGTGGGAGTTTGGCGTCAAAGAGCATGCTTTGTGTCATGCTGAGGATGGTCTGGTTCATCCGCTCGACAACGCCATTGCTCTGGGGGGTGTAAGGCGTGGTTATCTGGTGGTTGATTCCGTGCTGGCTCAACCATCCTTTTGCAGGCCTCGTAATCACCGCCGTTGTCCTTGTGTAGTGCCTTGACCTTCTTGCTTGTTTGCTGCTCTACCATGGCGACAAACTCTTGCAACTTCTCCTTCACCTCTCCCTTTGTCTTGAGGAAGTAGTTCCACATCTTGCAACTGTGGTCATCAACGAAGGTCAATAAATACTTACTGCTGCCGTTTGAAGGAGTGCAAAAAGGTCCGCACACGCCAGAGTGAATCAGGTCTAAGATTGCTGCCACACATTGCCCAACACGCTTAAAGGGATTTCTCTTTGTCTTTCCTTGGAGGCATGGCTCACACAACTTCTTGCACTTTCCCTCATCCTTGGCCTTGCATCCCTTTATCCTATGAACCATTTTGTGCTGCTGCATAGCTTGCAGTGTGCTGTTACCCACATGGCCAAACCGCCTGTGTTACAACTCAGCATCTGTGTCTTTGGTGGAGTTGGCCGCCATGGTGGCGGCCTGTGGTGCAACATCAGGCTTTGGAGACTTGGGATCTTCAATCGTCGCATATCCCTCATTTGTACTCTCAAGGGGCTTGGACTACAACACATAGAGCTCACCAACTCTTAGGACTTGTGCGACAAGACTCTCCTTGGGATAGGAGATCTTGATGTCCTTGTTCTTGACAATCACAATCTCCTTTTCGGTGAAGACGATCGCCATGTCGTGGTCCGTGATTTTGGACACCGACAAGAGGTTTGCCATAGAAGACGACATGTAGAAGACGTTCTCCAGTTTCAAGTATTTTTCAGCACCGTTCACGTTGATGCTGATCAATTCATCTCCCTCGCCTTGCGCATGGAGAAGGCTGCCGTCGGTACACCTAAAGCGACGTTCAGTGTCCCCAATGGAGATGAACCCATCCTTCTCCCTTGAAGAGTGGTGGTTCATGCCAGAGTCAAGCCTGTAGGCTCCACACTTGAGTAGTGTCGCTCCCTTGGTTGCTGGCATGCTCTCAGCCTTCATGTTTTCAACTCCTTCTTACCCTTTCCTTTGCCCTTGTTTCTACCACCATGATCTCCGTCATCCTTCTTGGGAGCCCTTTACTCCTATGCCTAATGCCCGTGCTTGCTGCAGTTATGGCACTTCCCAGGATGCCTTTAACCCTTTCCACCGCCACCATTGCCTCTTCCTCCACCGCCACCACTTCCGCTACCTCTCTGACCAGAAGAGGAGTTGTTGCCACGACCACCGTACTATGTAGCATAGGCTAAAATGTTAGCCTCACTACCATTGCGACGCATGGCCTCGTTGCGCACGTACTCGGACACTGCCTCATGCGTCAAATCCTCCTCCTTCCAACCGCCAAAGACGGTGATCAGAGGATCCCAGCTTTCAGATAGCGCCATGAGGAGGATCATGGCCTGCATGTTGGTGTCGATTTCCCGGTTCATTTAGGTCACTTGCTGCAACAGTACTTCAAACTGCAATAGGAAGTCCAAAAATGACTCTCCCTCGCTCACCCTCATCGAAGTCAGCTTTTGAAGGATGAAGAGGCGATTTGCAAGAGCTGTTGATTGGTGTACACGTGCAAGCTTCTCATAAGACTTTGATGCATGTGTGATACCTTGGAGGTGGACTCATGGACTAATGTCACAAGAATCGCAAGCGCCGTGTCATTTTTTACACACCACGCTTCATGTCCAATTGTTTTTTAAGGTTCAACCACTTCTCCAAGGAACATCTTCAAGTAGCCATGCACCCTCATGACAATCTCAAATTGCCATTTTGACAAGAGAAAACCTATCCCTGTGAACTTTGACATCCCACTGTTGACCTGCTCAAAAGTGAGTGTCGTTGGTGGCGTCATACTACTTCTCTGCTTCTCTACTTCTCTACTTTGTTGAGGCCGATATAGGCTAATGTAGGCTGGTGTCTGCTACCGGTTTAGAAGGTGCAGATCCATTGCTTATCCCTTAGTCATTAATCACCTGCAAATGGAAAAGAACGCACTCTAGCAAACCCAGGGTCATGCCTCCAAGGGTAGAGTTTATCCTGGCTAGGGCGGAAGGGTCGTACCTCCAAGGGGAGAGCTTATCCTAGGCCCTTGTCTGCTAAGTGCCAGCACCCATCGTTGGAGCTAATGGAGTAGATGGAGCAGATGGAGCTGATGGAGCTGATGTGCGCTACAAAACAGAGAGGGCAAGAGCGCGCAGAAGCGTGCCTTACAACTAGTCAGTGTGGGCCAATAACCCTTTGTCAACCGGCCTGAGGCAACGGACTAGAAAACAAGGCCAACACAATGGCACTTGCTGTCCGCTCCTAGTATTGCAACCAGGAGGAGATATCACCCTCAGAATCACGGTTCCACACCGAGCAGTTCATAGGAATCACTTCCTTGCACTGTGTCCTTAGCATCTGGTCACTTTCGCACAAGGACCTAACTCCTAGGGCTTAGACCAACCAATGCTTCTTTAGTGTCTGCCTCTGGTAGACAACTCTATGAGGAGTCTCAAAGGTAAGAAATGTAATCAATGACAGTCAACTGACACGTTCTTACAGTCCTAGAGCCAGCCTCTAGCCTAGGCGCCCAGTGGCTCCTTCGATGAGCCACTTTGAGGGCAATCTGGATTACGTCATCCACCCTGCCTACATGACGCTCCTTGTGATCGCCAAGTGGTACCAGCCACCAGGAAGGACCTTGGAATGTTCTAAGATGTCTCTTAGAAGTTTCCTGTCCCCATTTTGGTCACACAGAAATTTAATCACCGGATTGGGATGTGACCCAGTGACCTCTCACTTCAGAGACTAACTCTGGAATATCTAAGCCACAAGCAGTTGTCCTAGGTAGTATTCATTGGCTATACTATCCAGTTTAGACCAAAGGGACTTGCTCCAAAGGAGCAGTGCATGCCTTGTCTATCTGGACCAGACTTAAGGGACTTACTCCAAGGGAGTAGTGCATGCCTAGTCCGTCCTGTGCTTGTCCAAATGTCAGCTATGGACATGGGGCATATCAAGTCAACACTTCTACCCCATGGACGGTTTTGACACCATCTAGTGATAGCATTCTACACTCCCACCCTCTCTGTCAGCGACCCTCCGACATGGCGAGGACACAGCCGGTATCACTACCACATGATTTCCCAGGCCATGTGCCCCCGTGGTTTACATCTACAGCATTGAGTATTGGCACTATTGGGTGTAGAGGCACCCTCAAGGATGCCTAGCTCTCATTTATTCATGCTACCAATGTTTGGGGTAGCCAATGGATACCAATGGTGAAGAGTGTGGAGGACAAGGATCGCGGATGTGAAAGAATACAACACGTCGCATTCAGTATAACTGAATCAAAGCACATTTTTGTTGTTTAGGATATTGAAGTTACATCAGATCATTGTATCTTGTGATATAAGCTTTTCAACGCATCCAAGCACTCCCAAATTGGAGCAGTAGAGCCCCTGCTACGGCCGTTGAAGTAAACCTTGGTAGAGTTGCTCAGCTTGCCTTGCACGCTAGGCAACACGAGATGCTTCAACAATGTCCCGTTGGAGCGCCTTTCCTTGCCCAGAAGTCAAGGAGAGTTTCGCCCTGGTCAAGGAGATCCATCTGATCACTTCATTCATGGCTATGGTATGTTTGGAGCTTGTTGGAGAAACAATTGGAGCACTGGCGGTCGATTATTCCGCCACCCATGGCGGGTACCAGATTCCACCCGCCCAACACCTGAACTTTGGGCTAGGCTAACTTCCTGAATACTCACTCAAATTGAGCGATTCAAAGCTCGATCTTGCATGGGAAAATCCAAGAAATAAAAATCTAAAGTCAGACCAGGTTTTCTACCACTCATCATTGGTCAATACAGGGAGTACCATCAGCGGAACTCATGGCAAGGGGCACACCATGTCAACAATCTCCCCCTTGCACCGCAGCCTTGATGCACTGCCCTTGGAGCCTGCAACATTTCAAACCTCACAACGCAGACCGAGCTCCATGTGGCTCATGTCATGCTTGTCCTTGGGTTGTACCTTGGTCATGGCGTCGGCAAGCATGCGCTAAGTGTCGCAATGCACAATAGCCACATCTCCCTTCGCCACCAAGTCTCACGCGTAGTGGTTATGGATCTCACTGTGCTTGGTCCTCCTGTGCAGCATAGGGTTCTGGGTGAGGATGATGGTACTCATGTTTTCCACATTAATTACCGTCGGCTTCCTTTGTGCACCCTAATCTCCTTCATCAGCCGCCGTAGCCACACCGCCTCCTTTGCAGCTTCCGCGAGAGCGATGTACTCTGCTTCAGTGCTAGACGGTGTCACACAGTCCTGTTTCATGCTTGCCCATGAAAATGACGCACCACCAAGCACAAACATATATCCCAGCATTGATTTTTCTGTCATCCACATCACCAGCCTAGTCGGCATCGGAGTAGCCGATCAACTCGAGGGAGTCGTCACGCGCTCTCCCTCCAAACAGGAGCCATGACTGTTTTCTCGCCTCGAAATAGTGGAGGATCCGATTCACCGATTGCCAATGGAGCGGCCCGGGGTCAGCAGCATAGCGGCTCACTTGGCCCTCCGTGAAGGCCAGGTCGGGCCGCGTTGCCACCTTGGCGTACATGATGCTCCCCACTACGGACTGGTATGGCACACCTGCCATCTCCTCCTCCTCATTTGTGCGCGGCCCCATGCTCGAGCATAGCTCACATGTGGTGGTCATGGGTGTGGCGATGGGGTTGCACTCCTCCATGCTGTAGCGGTCGAGTACCTCTTGGACGTACTTTGACTACCCCATCTCCAGCATGCGTGCCTTGCGGTCCCTCTTGATGGTGACACCAAGGTAGTACTCGAGCTCGCCCATGTCAGACATTCTGAACTGACCGCCCAGCTACCGCTCTAAGTTCACCAACTCCTCCAAGTCCAATGACACGAGGATGACTTCATCCACGTAAAGGACCACAAACTGGTGCAATCCTGGCTGCTTCCGAACAAACACGCTCTGATTCGCTTCACAACGCCTGAAGCAAAGCTCGGCCATGAAGCCATCTATTTTCAGGTACCACATGTGTGGTGCTTGCTTCAGCCCGTAGAGAGCCTTGCAAAGTCGGCACACCTTTCGCGGCGGCGCATCCACCCCTTCCTGCACCTCCATCAGGACCTCCTTGTCCAGCTCGCTGTTGAGGAATGTGGTTTTCACATCCATTTGGTGGACTTCGTAGTCGCGCGCCGCTGCCACCGAGAGGATGGAGCGGATAGAGGCAAACCTCGCCACCAGTGTGAAAGTTTCATCGTAGTGTTCACTCTTCCGCTGGGCGTACCCCTTCACAACCGGCCGCGCCTTGTGCCACTCCACCTTCCCCTCCTTGGTGAGCTTCTTCTTGAAGATCCACTTGGGCCCGATGATTTTTGCAGTTTCCGGCCTTTCGATCAGCTGCGAAGTACCATTCTCTTCATGGGAGGCTAGTTCATGTTCTATAGCTCCCTCCCACTCAGCCCCATCCTTTCGCTGCAATGTCTCCTTGATGGTCTCGGGCTCCTCTTATGCAAAGAATGCTCGAGCAAACCCAGTCCGGATGTCCTCCATGGCATCGTATCACTTTGCCATCCTCCTTGGGTGTCCGCTTCTTTGGGGCTTCTACTATTGAGGCTGTTACTACAGCTGCCGCTGCTGCTGTTGTTCTCTCGCGGCGCCACTCACACCGCTTGCCTGCTCTCACTTTCTGGGGGACCATGGAGATGCGGGCTCACTCCCCACCTCCTCATTCCGCTCCACTGCTGCCGGCGCTTCAGACTCATTGTCTGACTCGGGTGAATGAAAATCAGCCGCTCTCCCATCCCCCGGATGGTTCCCGCTGGTTGGAGCCGCTCATACGTCACCCTCTTTTGCGTCCTCCAGCATCTCCTCCTTGAGGAGTGGCGGCCATTCCTCCCACTTGGAGAGACATGCGTCCTTGTCCGCCCAATGGCTGTCCTTCTCGAATGTGACGTTGTGACTCTTGACAATCTGCTGCCTCCGCAGGTCAAAGAGCCAGAAAGCATTGCTCCCGCTCTCGTACCTGACGAAGATGCACCGGCGAGTCCGCGGGTCCAGCTTGTCCCGGATCTCCCATGCTACATAACAGCAGGTGCAACACATTCAAATGTGCAGAGGTGAGCCCCGGTTGGCTTCCTCCCGCTCCACACCTCTTGTGGCAACTTCCACACCTTGGATTCCGCATCTTTTAGCGGCTTTGTCGGTGTCAGGTTCATGACGTGCGCCGCTGTTCGTGTCGCCTCGCCCAGCAGTGCTACGCGAGGCCGGCATCGCTCAACATGGACTGGACCATGTTGAGGATGGTGCAGTTTGCCCTCTCGGTGACGTCGTTCTGTTGTACAGAATGTGGTGTAGCTCTCTGTCACACAATCCCCTTGCTCTGCATCCACGTCGAGCTGCCCTCGTACTTGCCGCCGTTGTTCTAGAACACCTTCACCATTAACTCTTTGCCGCTCCACTGCCGCCATGAACTCTTGCATGCACGACAAGACATCATTCTTCCCCTTGATGATGTAGAGATAGAGCTTGCGGCTTTGATTGTCAATGAAGGTGATGAAGTAGCGTGCCCCCACCAATGGAGGGCTCAAATGGTCGGCACACATTTGTGTGCACCACCTCCAACTTCACCGATGCTTGCGTCCCTTTGCAATCAAACGGTTGCCATGTTAATTTCCAGACCACGCATGGCTCGCACACGACATTCTTGGCTATATCAAGGCTCTTGACCTCAAGACCCCGCACCACTTCCTTCTTTGCCATGTCCCTCACTGTTGAGGGAGCGATGTGACACAGGCGGCGGTGCCGCAAGTCGAGGTTTCCATTGTCCTTCTTCGCAAGGTGGACAATATCGGACCCCACCCGGCTGCCGAGGATCTTTGCACGGAGCAAGTACAAGTCATCCTCTTGCTTTCCACGTGCAATCACCTCACCGTCCCCCTCCTTCCGGATGATAGCCTCCTTCTTGTTGAAGAGTACCTCGAGCCCCTTGTCAGTGAGGTGGCTAATTGACAGTAGATTTGCCCCAAAGTTGGGCATATGGAGCACATTGTGAATGGTGCTTGTAACAGCCTCCCCGTCCACATCCACCTTGATGCAAACGTTGCCTTCACCGGCAACCAACTCTGTTTTTCCATTGGCCACCGTCATGTGCCGTATCGAGGCGCCATAGGTGATGAATACCGCTCGTTTGCATTGTGTGTGGCGGCCCGATTCGGAGTCAATCACGGAGACCCCCGGATCTGTCAAGTCGTTGGACTCCTTTGCTATCATTACATGGTCGTCATTTTTTTCAGCTTTCCCCGGCTGCTCCAACTTCTTGTTCGGGCAGTTGCGTGCATAGTGGCCTTCTTTACCACACGCATAGCACTCCCCCTTGTTGTCACCTTTCTTGGTGCCCTGCTTGGAACCCTTCCCCTTCTTGCCTTTCCCTCCACCTTGAGAATGGACGACATAGGCGGACCTTGATGTTGTCTCGCTCTTTCTCCCACCATGCTGCATCTATTCATTACAGACAAACTCAGCCACCATCGGGTACTTATCGGAGGACCAGCTGCCTACGAAGGTGATCATGGGGCTCCAACTGTTTGGCAAGGCCAAGAGGAGGATCATGGCTTGCAGCTAAGGGTCGACCTTCCATCCGATGGCTATGGACTCGGTGGAAAGGGACTCGTTCTGCTGCAGGATCTCCATGATGTCGTCGCCTTCATTGGCTCGAAGGGTGACAGGCTTCTTGAAGACAAAGAGCTAGTTGGTAAGGTTGGTGGACTGATAGATGGTGCAAAGCTTCTTCCAGGCCTCAGTGGCCTCCGTGCATCCTTGAATCAGTGCGCGCTGCATTGGAGCTAGCGATAGCACCAACAAAGAACCTTCTTGTTGTACTTCTTGTACTTGTCCACTTCCTCCAACGTCGCGGTATCCAGAGGGGCGGTCTCTTTACCGTTGACTAGCTCAAGCAGGCCTTTGTCATTGAGGTAGACCTCAAACTGCTACCTCCACATAGGGAAATAATTCACGTGAAACTTCGGGACGGCAACGATGATCTCTTGCTTGGTTGTTGCCATTGCTCGCAACGGTAGCGTAAGAGTTGTAGAGCTAGGGTCCTTCTAGGAATGTGGGCCTATAAACCTTTGTTGGCACTAGTGGGTGTAGAGACACCCTCAAGGATGCCTAGCTCTCACTGATGTACGCTACCAATGTTTGGGGTAGCCAATGGACACCAATAGTAAGGATGTGTGGAGCACAAGGATCACGGATGTGAGTAGGCAGAACACGTCGCATTCAGTAGAACTGAATCAAAACACGTCTGTGTTCTAAGGATAGTGAGGTTGCATCATGTTCCTATAGCCTGTGATCTAAGCTTTCCAACGCATCCAAGCACGCCCAAATCGGAGCAGTAGAGCCCCTGCTACGGTCGTCAAAGCAAGCCTTGGTGGAGCCGTCCACCTTCCATTCCATGCTAGGCAATGGGAGGCGCTTCGATGATGACCCGTCGGAGCGCCTTTCCTTGCCCGGAAGTCAACGAGAGTTTCACCCTGGTCAATGAGATCCCTCTAATCACTTCATTCATGGCCCTGGTACATTTGGAGCTCGTTGGAGACAAACTCGGATCACTCGCGCTGGATTGTCCCACCACCCATGGCGGGTACCAGATTCCACCCGCTCAACACCCAAAATTCGGACTAGGCTAACTTTCTCAATCAAATCGAGCAATTCAAAGCTCAATATTGCATGGAAAAATCTAAAAAATCCAAATCTAAAGTCAGATCAGGTTTTTGAACACTCATTAGTGGTCAAACCAGGGAGTATCATCAATGACACTTACAGCAAGGGGCATACAATGTCAACATTGAGAGCCAACGTACCTTACACTCACTCTCATCGCCAGTTGCCTCCGGACACAGTGTTCCTACCGCCAGCACCACCACCTAATGGTGCTGCTGGCAGGTCATTCCTCTGGTCGGTTTCCACACCACCAAGAGAGAGCATTTTCCTCGCTCCGCCGTGTAACCAGCCTACCGGTGCATTGACGCGACATCTGGCACCAACCTCTCTTGGGTACACTGGTCATCCTCCTTTGTGGTCGGCTTCTACACCGTCCGGAGCCGGCGTTTAGCATGCCCATCCATGTTGCCAGCTTGACGACGTGGTGGCCGGGCCACTCCCACTCCCTGGCCAGTTTTCTCCGTGGTCCTTCTCGTCACCACCGCGAGATAGTGTTCTTCATGCTCCTCCTTATCATCACCCCTCCCTTCGGGGATTTTGATGTAGTCTCCAGCTCCACCTCGTCGTGATGTAACTGGCTAGCCGCTCCCGTGGCCGGTCTCTACACCGCCGGGACACGGCATTCGCCATCCTTACGCACCTGATCCTCCGAGGATTGGTCCTCAGCTTCCACAAGAGGCATCACCTCTTCGCGGATTTGCCTACCACTTCTATGGCGATGGACGCCATGGTTAGCGCCAGTATCATCGGCGCCTTCGTGAATGGTATCCATCTCGGATCCAGTCCCGTGCACTTCCCCACATCCCACTTCAGGTGGATATACTCAATTCATCCATTCCCCTCACCGGTCCTCTGGCGATCCTGTACACTGAGCTCCAGAGTTTGCAATAGATGATGCAGCAGCTCAGGGACCATCTCTTCTTGGACCAGCTCGACTCTTCCTCTCCACCATCGTCTTCATCTCCTCCACCCTCTTCATCCTCCTCTGAGGATCCTCCTCCAGCTCCACAGGACCTTCCATTTCATTCTGTAGCTATTCTTTCCATCCTTCACTCCACTGGCATCATGCCCCTGTCGGTTGAACCAGTTTCTCTTGGTTCTCACGGTCAGCCTCTTGCTCAACGACGTCGTCCGTGCCTATCACGTCATGTTCGTCTCGTCTCTGGCACATCTTCATCTCCACCGGCTTTTGTTGTTACACTGGTGGAGGAGGGATGTTTGCATCCGTCCACTTTGACATCGACTACCACAGTGAGCACCGAGGATGGAGCAAGAGCACCTAGTGTTGCATCATTTGCAGCAGGTCCATTGGCAGCGCTGGCATCAACGTCATCTACAACATCGATGGATTCATCAGCATCGGCTGTATCATCCTCATCTACACTATCTACATCCACACTTTCTTCATCCTCTAGAACTATAGCTGCATCAGGTGTGACAGATGCACCAGCTGTAATAGCTACTCCATCTGCTCCTTGAGCAGCGCTGGCAGCATCAGCATCATATGCGTCGTCAGCTTCGGTCTCATCTGTAGCACCTGTCTTATTTACAACACTAGCTCCATCAGTTGTGACAGCTGTACCAGTTGCAGCAACTACTCCATTCACAACAGCTACTCCATCTACTGCTTTAGTAGCATCGGTAGCATCAGCATTATCTGTGGCATCCATAGCTTCATCTGCACTGTCAGCATATGTCACATCCATAGCACCTTCCGTTTTTTACAGTACCAGTTCCATCAGCTACTTCAGCATCATCAGTACTGTTGCACCAGCTACAGCAGCTACTACATCTGCTACTTCAGCATCATCGACAGCATCAACATCATCATCACGAGGGAGCGTTTGTATTTTCTCAGCTAATACCTTGTCGATAGCTCTTACAGCCTAGGGGGAGTATTGGTGTATTCATCTGGTGCTCTCTGACTATGATACAGTCTTTTGTAGCGAAAGCCTCCTAGTTTGTAATCATGGTTCTCTAGCAGCTACATTACTCCTTCTGTGGCATGTGTGGTGCATTCTAGCCGTATAGTTCACCCATACATGTTTCATGTAGTTTTCTCGATGGTCGAAGCCTGGGCACTAGGTGGTTGGTGCCCGTGTTCCAGAGGACCCCATAGAAATTCACCGCATTGATGGTTTTTTTTTCTCACATCTCGCACTTTTACTCTGTTGTTTCCTCCCGGCTTGTGTACATCGGCATGCAGATGACTGAATGCAAGACGCAACGTTGATGGAGTGTTGCCCGGTGGAGCCAATGCATGCTGAGGCCTGCACGCACTTGGCTGGAGCCTCCTCCCTTCGTGCTAAGCTCCATCAGCAGACCTTCTTGACATTCGTGCCGCCGACAGGCACTGTCACTGCATTTGCTGTCTGCGCATGTCCAGCACCACGTTTGACTGCATTGCTACGTTCACAAGCCTTTGTCATGCCTAGGGTCCAAGTTTCATGATTTTCTGACACTGTTGGTACCGGGGTCAGACGCTACCTGAGTTTAGATAGCCATAACTCCTCAGTGCTGTTTTTCTAGCTGATTCTGACTGCACGACTGCTTTGCAGCGTGCATACTATGGTATGATCCAGTTTTCAGGCAAAACGGACGACGCCCGGGTTTTCGGCTGTCGGCCGTCTAGCAGGGCTCACAGAGAAAACCCTGCCTGCCAAAAAATAGGTCTATTTTCTGATTGGCTGGTTAGCTGAGTAACAAGCTTTACAAAGCTTGGGGGGAGCTAGAACTGGGAGGGGTCTCCCATTGTTTCTTGTTCTTGATTACTAATCAATCACTTCCACTTTTCAGCTACTTTCTGGCGCAAACACTGGCGGGCGCATTTCTTAGTAACAAAACCTTAGCACTTAGACTTTGACTCTAGAGCGGCAGACTAAGGGAGAAGTAGACTCTGCAACAAGCGTGGAAGCCCGCACGCTTCATCAACAATGCCACTGCCCCAACCTCCGCTCTAGCATAGTTTCTAGCTTGGTATCAGAGCTAGAGAATAGCAGCAGCAGACGACGGGCGTACAGGTGCCTGACAACGTCAGGCACCCCATACGCGCCAGTGCAGGGAAAATGCTGTCGGATTCTAGTAGCATTGACCCGCCTGGTGGCAGCGTCAGATTTTTTCCCACGGCCATTGGGCCGGGGGAAATGCTGCCGGATATTTCCTGCAACACTGACCCCCACGCGTGACGTGAGGAGGTGAGCGGCAGGCTGCATCAGGCAGCTGCTGGTGACGGTGCCCGTGGCAATGTCATCTAGGTGCAGTGACAAGCAACATCAGCAAGCACCAGTAGAAGCTTGAAACAGCAGCAGCAGCTTGTAGCAGCGGTGAGGAGTGGTAGCAACAGCGAGTAGCAGCTGTGTGTAGTAGCATCAACCAGCAGCAGTAGCAGCTCGCAGCAGAAGTAGCCCACAGCCGCAAGCAGCAGCAGCAGCCAGCAGTAGCTGCCCCCTACAGCAGCACTGGCAGTGCGCATGAGCAACACCAGCAACAACAGCAAGCAGCAGTAGCAGCCGGCTGCAACAGCAGCAGCTGCAACAGCTACAGCTACGAGCAGCAGGTAGATTGAGCCGGTAGCAATTGGCAGAAGCAGCTGCAATAGCTGCCAGTAGCAGCAACGGCAACAGCTACTCGCAACAAGCAGAGCGCTACAAGCAACAAACTTGCTGCTCGCAACGAGCAGCAAACTGCAAGTAGCAAGCAGGAAGTTGCAAGCAGCGAGCAGCAAGCTCACTGCTTGTAGCTCGCTGCTCACACCAAACAACAAGCCTTCTATGATGAGCAAAGGAAAAAAACGGGGGGGAAACACAAAGAAAAATCCTCCATCCTAGAGCATGCAACAGCAGCTACAACAAAAGTGACTGTTGCTCCAACAACAGTCACAACAACAATAGCAGCGGTAGCAGCTGCAATAACAGCAGCAACAGCAGCAGCAGTAGCAACATCAGCCGCTAGTGCCATAACAACCGTAACAGTAGCAGCAACAATGATTGCTGCAATAACAGCCGCAACAGCAGTAGCATCAGCAACTGCAGCAACGGTAGTAGCAGCCACTGTTGCCATAACAGCCACAACAGCAGTAATAGTAGCAGCAATAGCAGCGGTTGCAACAACAGACAAGAATGAGCAGTAGCAGCCACTGCTGACATCAGCCTTCCTAAGCTGAAGTCATAGCAGATGTCACTACTGACGTCATCAGCAAAAAAAACTTTTTCTATAGCAGTAACCCCATAGATAACACAGTAGTAGCTGCTAACATCAGCCATCCCAGGCTGAAGTCACTGCTGACGACACTACTGACATCAGCAGTACATAAAAAACAACAAGAATAAATGGGTACAAGGAGGGAAACATGGCAGAGAATGAAGAGAGGTCCTCCTCTGTTGGAGGACCCCCCTTCTTACAACAGCAACAAGAACAGCAACAACAGCCAAAGCAACAGCAGTAGCAATAGCAGTAGCAGCAGTGACAGCAGCAACTGCAGTAAAAAAAGTAGTAGTCGTAGTAGCAGCAGCAGCAATAGTAACAAAAACAGCAAGAGTAGCAAGAGTAGTAGCACCAACACTCTGTAGGCTCTGTCGTCAGTCATGTTGGCTCGACCGATCCGCTCGCCGTCTTGCGTCAGCAGCTCACAACGCTGACATAGCAACTAGCGCCACTGTATCTCCCAACACCAATGCCGCAACAGTAGTCGTTGCAATAACATCAGGATTCAACGATGTAGTAGCTGCAACAGCCACCGCAGCAACTACAACAATGTCAGCAAGCACCGTTTGTTCCACCCAGGTATGTGAGCCCTGCAATCTTCTATGCCACGCAGTTATTGGCACGAAAACACACCCAACACCAACAGCAGACGATGACATCAGTCCTAGGCCCCACTCTGGATGCCGGCCGTAGGCCAAAGGACTTCGAAACCTCGCCGCCGCCGCTTCAGGCTGGCCACCAGTTTCGAAGCTGGAAGCTCAGCTTCCGGTTCTGGGCACAGGGCGAGGGCTTGTAGCCCTACTATGTCATGCCCTTCGACTCCACCCAAGCTGACCAGGCCTATGACATCGGTCACGTTGTGTGTGCCCTCGTCCCTGTGGCCCCTCCAGCCGCACACCTTGCCCTTGAGCCCTTCCTTGGCGACCTCACCACTGGTGCACTCCTTGACCCAGCACCAGCCTGGCATGTACTCACGCACCCTCATCACCTGTCTAGTGACGCTGAGAATAGTCGTCTGCTCCGAGAGTTCAACTCCCTCCACATGGGGGAGACCAAGACGGCCACCTCCTATTGGCAGCACGCAGAGGACCTCCTATGCCGCCTTGGAGACGCTGCGCCACCCCCTCTCTCCGCGCTCCTGACTATCAAGCGCGGCGCCACCGGCCCCTTGTCCGATGTCTTTGTCCACTACTTCCAAGACGTCCTCATCGTAATGGCTACCCAGTGCACCCTATGCCGAGGGCTTATGAGCTCTTCCTGTGCATCAAGGAAGCTAGTCAGGAGTCACACATCCATCGGACGAAGTCCATTGCCTCTCCTATTGTTGCCTCAGTGGTTCTTGCCGTCCCAGCAACAACATCGACTTCCAGCACCTCCTCGGTTGGCAAGAAGAAGAAGCGGGGCAAGAAGGGCAAGGGTCCTCAACAACAGATTGGCGGATCTAGTAATGCCAGCAGCGTTTGTCATAACTATGGCTAGTCAAGACACAAGTGGTACACGTTTCCGCTCCCGAATGACAAGGCTTGCATCATCGCCCCCATGCATTGCAAATGCAAGCGCCGCCTTGCCACTGCTGCCGTGACCGTCGCTCCTCCTGCCTCATCTGCGCCGCTTATGATGGCCCCACCGTAGCCTCCTCCGTAGCCTTCTGCACCCGCTCCTCCGTCCTTGGTGCCCTAATTCCCCTTCTTAGGCTTTGGCGCCATCACACTGCAGTCGGTCTACTCCATCGGACCCTCTGCCCGCGAGCGCCAGCTCGAGCAGTTCATCGCACCGGTCTTGCATCTGTCAAAGATCTAGATCATCGACTCCGGGGCCACGCATCACATGACGGCCTCACGTGAGGCTTTTGGTGTTCTTGGTCTTGTCACCAATGTCACCGGGGTTCGGACGGGTTCAGGTCAGGTGTTACCCGTTCGTGGTGTCGGTGTCGTTCGTTTCCGTGGTCCAGTTGGCGATGTCTTCTTGACTGATGTTCTCTTTGTCCCTGGCGTTGAGCTCAGCCTCCTCTCTTTCACCGCCCTTGATCGCATGAGCATGGACGTTCTGCATTTGCGTGGTGTGGGCACTGTGTAATTGGGTCCGTCCGGTTGTGTCATTTTGCATGCCATCGCCCTTGGCAACTTGTGGCACGTACTGCGCCTATCCTCCTCTACCTCTATCCCCTCCTCGTCAGCCAATACAGGCCACGTTTTTGTTACCAGCACTCTGTCTCTGCAGCACACGCGTATCCTACATCGCCACCTGTGTCACGTCCACTCTACTGCTGTTGATAGCATGCTTTACAAGCAACCGGCCAAGGGCCTTGACCCAGCCTCATTTACTCTACCGTGTCCCACCGAGTGCATTGATTGTGCTCAAGGCAAGATGCACCATTCCATCTACCCCCTCTCTGCCTCTCAAGCGTCCGTCCCGCTCGACCTGGTTCACTCAGATGTCATGGGTCCCCTCCCAACAGAGTCATTTGGTGAGCACGGTCGTTACATACTGATACTGATGGATGACTATTCTTGTTATCGCTAGATCTTCTGCCTTCGGCAGAAGAGCAACATCGTTGCCACCATTTGGGACTCGCTTTTCTTTGCTAAACGCGAGTGTGGTCGCCCTCTCCACCGCTTCCATTCTAATTGCGGTAGTGAGTTTTTGGGGGAGACCACACTCTTCCTTGCCTCCCGTGGTGTCCATCATGAGATGTCCGTACCTTACACGCTAGCCCAGAACAACGTCTCTGAGCAATAGAACCATACCATGGCCTACGCCGTCCGTACCATGCGGGTATAATCTGGCATCTCTGACGGCTTCTAGTTCGAGGCCATGACCTACATGACGTGTGTCTGGAACAGGATCCCCCACGGACCCATTCCTTGTCAGTACACCCCATACTAGCACTGGTGTGGAGAACGTGCTGACCTGCGTCCGGCACAGGTCTGAGGCTGGGTCGCCATCATGTGGCTGCCTGCCCCACACCAAGGTGGCAAGCTTGAGCCTCGCGGTCGTCCGTGCACCTTCCTTGACGTCTCGCATCAGTCAAAGGCATGGCGCTTCTGGGATCCCAAGCGACACTACATTGTCGCGTCCCGCGATGCCCTCTTCTTTGAGGACCTGTTTCCTTGCGACCTCGTTCGCTTCGACGCATCGATGTTCCTTCCGTCGCGTGGAGGAGTGGTGGGTCTGTCCTCCGTCCAGCCGCGTCCGACCATTCCATCGTCTGCGTCTGCGGGTCCATCTTTGCCAACTACCCCATCTGTGTCCGATAGCCCCTTAGAGCCAGCTGCCCCGTCCGTGTTTGCCAGTCCCTCAGGGCCGGCTGCCCCATCTGTGTCTGACAACCCCTTAGGGCCGGCTCCCTCATTTATGCCCGCCAACCCCTTAGGATCGGCTAACCCGTCCGTGTCCGCCAGCCCCTCATGGCCGGCTACCCCATCTGTGTCCAACAGCCCCTGAGGGCCGGCTGCCCCATCTGCGTCCGACAGCCCCTTAGGGCCGGCTGCCCCATGCGTGTCCGCAAGCCCCTCTGGACCGGCTACCTCGTACACGTCTGACAGCCCCTCAGGACCGGCCGCCCCGTTCGTGTCAGCAAGTCCCTCAGGGCTAGCTGCCCTGTCCGCGTCCGCCAAGCCCTCAGGGCCGGCTGCTCTGTCCGTGCCTGCCAACCCCTTAGGGCCGGCTGCCCCGTCTGTGTGCGCCAGTCCCTCATGGCCGGTTGCACCATCTGCGTCCGACAGCCCCTCAGGGCCGGCTGCTCCATCTGCGTCCGATAGCCACTCAAGACCAGCTGCTCCATCTATGTCCAATAGCCCCTCAGGGTCGGCTGCCTCGTGCATGTCCGCCAGCCCCTCAAGGCCAGCTACCTCGTCTGCATCTGACAGCCCCTCAGGGCTGGCCACCCAGTCCGTGTTTGCTAGCCCCTCAGGGGCGACTGTCTCATTCGTGTCCGCCAGCCCCTCAAGGGTAGCCGCCTTGTCCGTGCCTGCCAGCCCCTCAGGGTCAGTTGCCCCGTCTGTGTCAGCCAGCCCCTTAGGGCCGGCTACCCTGTCCGTATCGGCACTATACACACGTGGTCCGCGCAAGAGCTTGAGACCAAGGACAATAGTTAGCACTCAGGCCCCCTCCTCACGTCCTCTCACTCCACGACCCCTTGTCATACCATGAGGTTCCTCACCTCATGTCAGATCTAGTACGAAGGTCATGAGTGGGGACCCCGACACCAAGGCACTCGGCTTGGCCATACTTTCTGTCATCGCCGATCTACATCTAAGGTTAGCTCCGGGCTATGCCTTGCTCCTTTAGGAGCATCGATATGCTGTTGTGGCCACACTCACGCAGATGCCACCAGGGTCGCGAGACATGCATGCCCTCAGTGTCCACCCCACAGAGCGGCCAGAGGACCCAGCCACCATACGTGAGGCTGGGGCGTCTCCCGAGGCCACTCACAGGGAGGCTACATGCACCTATGAGCTTGCCTCCATTCAGTAACATCACGTCTATGAGCTCATCGACCTCCCTCCAGGCTGCAAGGCAATCGACGCCAAGTGGGTTCTCCGGTGAAAGTGGAAGCCAGATGGGTCCCTGCACAAGTACAAGACCCGTCTCATAGCCAAGGGGTTTTCTCAGGTCCCTGGGATCGACTATGACCAAATCTTTGTCCCGGTTGGTTATTTTTCCACCAGCCGGGTGTTGTTCAGCCTCGTTGCCCAGCACGGGTGGGAACTGCATCAGATGGATGTGAGCAACGCCTTCTTCCATGGATCACTGGAGGGCGAGGAGCTCTATATGGTGCAGCCTCCAGGCTTCAATAACGGCTCCAGCAAGGTCTGGAAGTTGCGAAAGGACCTCTATGGCTTGAAGTAGTCACCGCGCTACTGAAACCAAGAGATCAGCCATACGCTTCTAAGTGACGGCCTCCTTTGTAGCTCTCTCGACCCCACGCTTTTCATCCGTCTGCGAGGTCAGACTCTCATCATTGTCCTGGTCTATGTCGGCGACCTGCTCATCGCATCGCTGGATGCAGCTGCCATCCAACGGGTCAAGGACCTGCTGCACGCTATCTACCAGATGAAGGACCTTGGGCCAGCATGAGTCTTTCTGGGCATGGAGCTTGAGCATGATCGCTCCGCGGGCATCCTGCATGTCCATCAGGCTGCTTGCGCCCAGACCCTGTCCGAGCGCTTCGCTGAGGACCTACCCCTCGTGTCGAGAGCATCATCACCCATGTCGCCCGATGGTCAGACGATGCTCAAGAGTTCTGATACAGCCGTGGTGGGGGAGTGAGTAGACGTGACTACATATTTATGCGTCATCGGGTCACTGATGTTCCTGGCGACGACGACACGTCCAGACATTGCGTTCGCCGTCAACCTCCTTGCATAGTTCTCTCAGGACCCGCGTCACCTCCACTTTCAGGCCGTAATCCAAGTGCTACACTACGTCGTTTCTGACCCACGGCGAGGCCTCATGTTCCATGACACTCGTCCGTTGTGGCGACAGGATACACCAAAAGTGAGTGGGTCGACAGTCCGGACGGTAAGAGTCGTACTAGCTAGATCTTCCTTGTTGGTGGAATAGCTCTATCATGGCACAACGGCAAGCAAGGTTGCATTACACGTAGCAGTACTGAGGCTAAGTAGGTGGCCCTTGGTTCTGGTGCGTGTGATAGCCTGTGGTTATGCTGCTTATTGTCCGAGTTGCGTCAGTCCCGTCCATCACGTTGCTCTCTGACAATGAGAGTGATATGATCATTGCTCACAATGACGGCGTGCACCATACTTGCAAAAAGCACATCAATGTGGAGTATCACTATGTGCGTTCTTTGTTGCATGACGATAGCATCAGCATTTTGTGGGTTGAGACAGCACGGCAATTGGCTGATTTCTTGACCAAGGCAGTGAAGCGTAACTCGTTCAAGAAGGTTGTGAGTATTGTTGCGGTGTGTCCATTAGGTTCTCTCTCTCTCTCTCTCTCTCTCTCTCTCTCTCTCCCCTCTTAGTCTCTGTGCTCTCTGCCCGTCCATGTACACTGCACTTGTGAGTCATGGGTGTTGGTTTTTTGTCGCTTGTGGGTCATGANGGGTTGAGACAGCACGGCAATTGGCTGATTTCTTGACCAAGGCAGTGAAGCGTAACTCGTTCAAGAAGGTTGTGAGTATTGTTGCGGTGCATCCATTAGGTTCTCTCTCTCTCTCTCTCTCTCTCTCTCTCTCCCCTCTTAGTCTCTGTGCTCTCTGCCCGTCCATGTACACTGCACTTGTGAGTCATGGGTGTTGGTTTTTTGTCGCTTGTGGGTCATGAGTGTTGGTTTTTTTTCTCACATCTCTCACTTGTACTCTGTTGTGTCCTCCCGGCTTGTATACATTGGCATGCAGATGACTCACGGCAAAACGCGATGCTGATGGGGTGGCGCCCGGTGGAGCCGACGCAAGCTGAGGCCTACACGCAGTTTGCTGGAGCCTCCTTCCTCCTTCGTGCTCAGCTCCATCGGCAAACCTCCTCGGTAGTCGTGCCGCCAATAGGCACTGTCACTGCATTTGCTGTCTATGCATGTTTAGCACCGTGTTTGACTGCGTTACTGCGTTCACTTTGCTATGTCATGCCTAGGGTCCAAGTTTCATGATTTTCTTACACTGTTGGTACCGCGGATGAGCGTAGACACTTCCTCGGTTAAGGCAGCCATAACTCCTCACTTTTACTTTTCTAGCTGATTCTGACCGCACGACTCTTTTCGCAGCATGCATATCATGGTATGATATAGTCCAGTTTTCAAGGAAAACGGAAGACGCCCAGGGTTTGGGCTATCGGCCGTCTGGCAGGGCTCACCGAGAAAACACTACCTCCCATAAGATAGGTCTATTTTCTGATTAGCTCTTTATCTGAGTAACCAGCTCTACAGAGCGGGGGGAGCAGCTACTATTGTGATTTGTGATGTTCCTGTCGACTTGCAAAGTTTACTATGACCACTCGGCGTTGTCCATACCCGTGCAGATCCCTGATGCGCACCCTGGTGGTACCGGTGCGTCGTCAGGTGGTGGACTACCAGCTTGGAGTTGACCAACAACCGACCCAGAGCTCTGGATGCTGCCCTGGACCTCATGCAAGTTTTTTCTACAGCACGTAGGAGTTTATTGGTGGACTGGCCGTGGGCTCGATTTGCATGTTTTACATTGTGTGTCCACCGTTTGGTGCCAGATGCATGCATGTGACCAGACGTGCGTCTGGCTTGTGATTTTGCACATCTAGGTTCAGACGACGTAG
>SZWC01017430.1:30861-50911 GCA_023375785.1 Penium margaritaceum
TTTCCACTATTTCCTTCACGCGCTTGCGTCAAGCTTGATGTGACCTCAGGGTGTCGGTCGCAGAACAGTGTCCGAAAGACTGTTGCAATCAGGTAATGATTGCGACAGTCTTTCTTGACTGTAAATTTTATGTTCCGTTTTCTAAAAGCTTGTTGTGTTACATTCCTCCCCCTTTAGCTACGAATCGTCCTCGATTTGGTTTTCTCTATGCTGAAGAGGTAGTTTGCACACGGCCATCTACCAATGGTGATAAAAGCGCCAGTCCATGGAGAGGATAACATCATGATTCGGCACATTTCAAAATTCAGAAATTGTTTAGCTTTCAAAGAAGAAACAGTGGCCACACTTCCTCCCCCTTTACATGAAGCGACCCCGCGACAGGTGCCCAGGCGTCCCCGTGACAAGCTGTCGGGAGTAAGCCAAAGATCAGCCCAAAAGTAGGTGTCGTTATCCTCTCAAGGGGGCTCGTGCCGGGGTGGTACCCCCGAGGGCACGCTTGTTCCGACGGGCAGCCAGTTCCTCCCAGTATTCCGCAATTGCCATAGTTGGCACTCGCGACTCTGGCTCCCAAGTGTTGTGGTCAGGTCCACAACCGGCCCAGTGGATGAGGTACTCCTTAACCACTCGTGCGTGCAAATTACGCTCATGGTGTTGGAGGATGCGGTGCACCTCACACTGGCCTTCCGCGGCAAGGACATAAAGAGGGGGTGGCTGAACAGACCCCTTTGCTGTGTAGGGTGCGAGGAGACTCACGTGAAAGGTATCATGGATGCGCATGGCTGGTGGAAGAGCCAACCGATAGGCCACACTTCCCAACTTATGTGTAATCGTGAAGGGTCCAAGCCATTTCGGCAACATCTTTTGTGCACCCGGTGTTTTCAGCCGCAAATCTTGTGTGCTTAACAGCACACGATCTCCAATGGAGAACGTCAGCTCACGACATCTCTGGTCAGCATAGGCCTTCTGGCGCTGTCGAGCCGCATACAAATGGGCCTTGGCATCCCGCCAGAGGGCGTCCATACGCTCGACAAAGGCCTGGGCGGAGGGCACCTGATCACCGCCGCCCTTGCACTTCACCATTGAAGCGGGTACCACCGGATGCCGACCGTGATTGAGGAAGAATGGGGTAAAACCAGTCGATTCATTGATCGCGTTGTTCACAGCAAACTCGGCTGGTGCTAAATAGTCGTCCCAGCCCTCCATTATTGGGTCGATGTACATGCGAAGCATCTGCTCGAGTGTGCGGTTCATGCGCTCAGTTTGCCCATCAGTTTGGGGGTGAAGAGCTGAGGACATGCTTTGCCGCATTCCAAACCGTTCTTGCAATGCAACCCAAAACCGGCTTGCAAAGCGCGGGTCACGGTCGGAGATGATGCGAATGGGTAAGCCGTGGTACTTGATAACACCTTCGTAGAAAAGCCTGGCAGTCTCTTCCGCTGTGACGCGAGTTGTTGTGGGCATGAAATGGGCCATTCCTGTTGCCCTGTCCACAACGACCAAGATGGCATCGTAGCCTTTCTTGGTCTCTGGGAGTCCCATGATGAAATCCATGGACACCGACTCCCATGGGATGTCAGGGAGTTGTAGAGGCTGGAGGAGCCCCGCAGGTGCCTTGTTCGAAGTCTTGTTACGAAGGCACAAATCACACACCATGTAGTACTTTCTGACGTCACTGCTCCATCCTGGCCACCAGTAGTGCTGAGCCAGCGCATGTCCTGTCTTCTTCGTTCCGATGTGACCTGAGGAGGGCGGATTGTGAAACTCGAACATGATCTATTGTCGCAAGTTATTGACATCCGGGACCACTACCTGCTCGCCATGCCAGTATAACCCGGCAGCCTCCACAAGGCCATGGCGTTCAATGTTTTTTTGGCTCGGCAAACTAGGGGTCCAAAGTGTAGCCCATCCGAATGCAATTCTTGAAAGGGTTCACACTGACCAGTGGTCTTGGGGGTGGGCAGAGTGGGTTTGTGTGCAATGTAGTCACCACCGCAACAACGGCAAAGTGCCGATTTGTGATCTCATTCTTGCTCAGCATGAGGCACAAATGTGTTGGGTTTCGACTCAATGGGTCTGCCACGTTAACCCGTCCTCGTTTGTACTGCCAGGTGAATGTAAAGCGACTTAGGTATTCACTCCACCGTGCCTGCCGTCTTGAAAGGTTCGGTTGCGTCTGAAAGCACGTGAGGGGGTTGTGGTCTGTGACCACCGTGATTTGTCCCTCGGCACCTTCGAGATAACAGTGCCATACAGTGAGATAACAGTACCATAACAGAAAGCATGCACGACTACCAACAGCTCCTGATCCCCAGTTGTATACCTGGTCTCTGCATCTAAGAGCTTGTGGCTCTCGTAGGCAACAGGGTGGCCGTCTTGCATGAGCACAGCTCCCAACCCTGTAACCGATGCATCACAGCGTACCTCCCACGGCTTCTTTGGATTCGGGAGTGCAAGTACCGGTGCCGAGATCAGCATCTTCTTCACAACCTCAAAAGCCTCAATGCATTTTGCTGACCAGCTCCATGTGCTCGCCTTCCGGGTCAGGGCGGTGAGAGGGCTTACCAACGTGGAGTAGCCTCTCATAAACCGCCGGAAGTAGTTTGCAAGTCCAAGGAAAGAGCGGAGCTGACCCACGTTCTTGGGGTGAGGCCATTCTTTCACGACCTGCCGCTTGCGAGGGTCCACCCGTATTCCCTCGCCACTAATGACGTGGCCAAGGTACTCCAATTCAGGCTGTACAAACTTGCACTTACTTCTCTTGGCAAAAAAGCGGTTCTTGCGAAGGATCTCAAGCACCATTCGGAGGTGTCATTCGTGTTCTTCGTGGTTCTTAGAGAAGATGAGGATGTCGTTAAGATACACCAGGACCGACTTGCCGAGGTGTTCACGAAAGATAATGTTCATCACTACTTGGAATATGGCAGGTGCGTTCGTTAGTCCAAAGCAGAGGACCCGAAACTGATAGTGCCCGAGATGAGTTCTGAATGTCATTTTGGGGACATCCTCCTCCGTGATCCAGATTTGATGGTAGCCTTGTGATAGATCCAGAGACGTGAACACTTTCGCTCCGTGAAGCTGGTCAAATAGGTCCTCGATGCGCGGGAGCGGGTACCGGTTTTTGACAGTGAGTTTGTTCAATGCCCGATAGTCCACACACATCCTGAGGCCTCCATCTTTCTTATTCACAAACAAGATCGGCGCCCCGAAGGGGGAAGATCTTGGCTCAATCCAACCCTTCCGGAGGTACTCCTTGATTTGGGCTTCTGCTTCTTGCCATTCTGCTAGGCTCAAGCGATACACAGACCGAAAGGGAGGCACAGCTCCGGGCTCCAATGGAATGGTATGTCCGACCGTTCGTCGAGGTGGTAGCCCATCCGGCAGTGCCTCAAAAACATCTGAGAATTTTGAGAGTGTGTTGGCGATCCCATGGGGTACTTCACCCTCTGTCTCGTCGTCCATTTTCTTTAGGGTTGTAAGAAAACAGCGGCAACCTTGTTGAAGTAGTCGTTTCACTTGGAGCGCCAAGAGGCTTGATTGAGCCTTCGTTTCAGGTCGTTGAATTTGTGGAATTGGAGACAAGGTGACCATTCTCCTTCCACTGCTTATCTGCAATGTCTTCAAGTCGAAACACATGAGTGCTTTGTGGCGCACAAGCCACGGGTCTCCAAGAACGATGTCAAACGGGTCCATGAGATCAAGCACGGTAAGATGGACACTGGTGGTGAAGCCGGGCAGTGTGATCCGTGCCACACAGTCACCAAGGACTGGCACCTCTCTGTCATCACCGACGACCACCGTGCTAGTGCGAGGCATGTACTTTAACTGCCATGTGCGTACAAACGCACCGCTCACAAACGAGTCATCCGCCCCAGTATCCATCAAGATGCGTGCAGGGGCGCCTGCCAGTTTGCCATCGAATTGCATGGTCATTGATGCTTTGGACTTCCGTATGAAAAGGCTCACTGGAGGCTTGCCCTCGAGGTGATAGATCCGATAAGCATGAGTGCTTCTTTGTAGTTCAACCATGTCCTCGAACTGTTCCCACATGCCCTTTGGTGAACGAAGCCAGCAGTTTCCATCCTTTGAATGCAGACTTGTTCATTTCTGGACCCACAGGCACGGCCACAGTTATTGACGTCAGAGATTTCTTCTCATGAGCTTTGTGTGCAGCTTCTATCATCTTTGGCCAGCTTTCTTTTGTGATTACAATCAGGCTCGAGCAATTTTCAAGGTTTTCTTTGGTCACATATGAGAGTGGGCATGAGCGATCATGGTAGAGGGACTCGGGATTTGCAAAAGGCACATAAACGGTTGAGAAATGTTGTGCCGATAAGAATTCAAAGTTTTTGATATCATCATCACAAAACATGAACATCCTGTCCTCATCATTCCCATGATTCACCGCAACCCCAGATAGCAGCCCACCGGTAGCTACTGGGGATCGTGAAAATCTTGCTCACGGCCATGCTGGGGACGGTGGACGCGCCCCCCAGCGCCTCCCTCGAAGTCCTGGTCATCGTCACGGGGACGTCCGTGTCCACGCTGACCGCCATGTGCCCTCTGACGCTGGATGGCTGCAAATGCCTGGCCTTGGCGCTGCCCCCCGTGAGGGCGTCCCTGGCCGGCAAGAGCATTTCCGTTGCCATCACGCTGCCCACCCTGGTGATGACCGCCGCCCTGGAAGCGGTTCTGACCACCACCGTGGAAGCGGTTTGGCCCTCCGCCTTGGCGCGCACCATGACCGTGCTGTTCGCCCTGTTGTTGTCCCTGCTGCTGCTGTTGCTGGTCACGCTGGGGGCAGTCGCGCCCAATGTGCCCAGCCTGGTGGCAGCGTCTGCAGATGATAGAAGAGCGGGAGTCGTTCTCTCCGCCATGTCGGCGGAACTTCTTGGAGGGCTCAGACGTCGCCTCCGCTGCCCACTTTGGTGCACCGCCCGTTGGCACTGACGGCACCTCACGCGCCGACCCGCTTTCACGCGCGTCACGATCCCATAGGCTTGAGTTCTGCTTGTACACCGCGCACACGCGTGCTGTCATTGCGTGCAGGGACTTCCACTTGTTGCCATTGTCGTGTAGGTAGAAGAATCGCAGCTGAGGGCTGGCCAAACCGCTCTGAAAGAGGTCAATCTTGGCCTGCTCTGTCAGGTGGCGATCGTGGACCTTCTTTGCAGTCTTCACAAATGCCTCCATATACCGCTCCACCGACATGCTCCCCTGCACGAGGCTTTCGAGCTCCTTCTTTGCCTTCTGCGAGTCAGCAGGCTTGGAGTACAGCTCACGTATCAGTTCGCAATACTCCTCCCAGGTGGGGTCCGAGTGTTGCTGCTTCTGCTTGCAGAGCTCCGTCAGCTTCTCAAACGGCTTTGGCTTCAAGGAAATCATACCTTGTGCACCCCACTCCTCTTCCTCGATCCGAGCAAAGTGGAGGTGCCTCTGAAGAATCATCAAGAACCACACGGCTGCCAGTCTCGCCTTCCTTCTGAGCCCGAGTTGGAGTTACACGAGTCTGTGGTTCAGGCACGTTCGCTTCCAGGCGAGGAGCACGATCGACGACTGGAGCTCGACGCGCGTTGCGAACGTTCGTACGTTCACTTTCCGCACTTTCACGCTCGCGGCGCTCCAAAATCTGTCCCAACTCCACCTCGGCTGCGTGACGCGCCGCACCAACTGCTGCGTTGAGCACAGCACGCTGGTTTTTGGCTTCCTTGGCGCAAAGTTCCTCGAGCGCCTGCTCTGCCACCTTTGCGCGGTGGTCGGCGGCCGCGACCTCGCGCATCAACTTCCCGTTTTCCTCGTATAGCTTCTCATTCATCCGCTGCACCCTGAACGACCGTTCGCAAAGCGTGACGTGCACCATGTCACCGTCGTATGCGAGCGCACCCATGACGGTCACGACCAACGTGAAATCCTCAGCAGGGAGGCGGGCGCGGAGGTGATCGAGTTGTTCGTCGACGTTCAGGCGACGCGCGGCGTTGTCAAGTGCACTCTGCGTTGCCGTCGAACTCAGCCGGCTTGCAGGCCGGGCTCGCTCCCCTCCAGCCGAAACGAGAGCACGACCCTCGTCGTCCGCGCGGTCGAATGCACGTTCTACTTTGTTAGCGCCTACTTCAGGTTCCTTCGGCATGGAGCTGCCCACCTCACTGCCCTTGCTGGCTGTGTCATGTGCATCTTGTTTGTCGTCAGCTTCGCGATCCGCTTCAATGGCCACACGATCCGCTGGCTCGTCGGGTGTTTCATCTCCATGCTCGTCTCCTTCGGCAACCGTGTCGGGGCTATCACCATCAGCGATGTTCCCCTTGGTGGCCTTCAACCCCTCGTCGTTTGCACGAGTGTTCGGGGCGGGCATGGCCTCGTTGCCAAAACCGAGCTCCACGGCGAGCGACCGACTTTTTCCATCGCCTTGCCGAGCGGCCGCGACGGGAGTCTCGCGCTGCTATCCATGCTTTGGAGATGTTGGCGTTCTGCCCCTTGGCGACACTGGGCGGGTACCTCCCCCTCTAGCCGTCGCCTCTCGGTTCGACTTCGCGAGGTGGGCGCCGGGCGCTAATGTCCCGCGACGCTCCTTAGATCCCAAGGGCGTGCGTTCATTGGAGCGGCGGGGGCTGGTGCTTGGAGCACGCCCCAAGACCGCGGAGAGTCCGGTCCCAAGGCCGGCCATCCTTGTGGCAAGGCCTTGCTTCGGCTCTCTCCCTCTCCAACCTCCTCCTCCAACCCCCTCTCCCCTCTTCCCTTTTTTTTTGTTCTTTTTTTTTAACAGGGTGGAGGACACACTATTGGACTATGTGTGCCTCGCTTCAAACCCGTGGTGGACCGAGGTGGCTCAAAGCCAAACCTCCTTCACCCTTCTTTTTTTCTTTTTTGGAAAAAGGGGGAGGACAGGCAATGTTAAACAGGACCAGCTGTCTGATTCAAGTCATAGATTGGCAGGTTGGAGACGGAATTGGAAACTAGAGTAGTTATTGCAAGGTAGAAATCACTTTTTGCAAAATAGCCACAGAGTGACAATACAATGGTGAAAAGAAATGGCTTGAACTGGTAGTGGCCGATTTTGCGGACCCAACAAAAAAACGGTGCAAGAAACGAAGGACCGGAGGCCAAGTTATGGCTCTCCCTACTCCTTTCTGCTTGGAGAAACCGGGACAGACGGGTCCCTTGTTCTTCTTGGATTGGGCGCCCGCCAAAAAAATGCTGAAGGCTCCTGGCTCGCCCCTTGTGCCTCCCCTATTGCTGTAGCAAGAGGTTGATGTGGCAGCTTGCTGGTCCAGTAGCCCTTTGTGAGAGTAATGTTGTGCGGAAGTAGATTGGGTTGGTGGAGGTGGGGTGTGCGCGCATGGAGGTGGTGGAGTATTGGCACCTCTGGGCGGCGTTCCACCAGCACCACCACGAGGTCACCTGCTGCTCGTCGACTAAGTCACCACTCCTCGTGGTGTGTGAGGATTCTCACGACGGAGTTGAGACAAGAGCGATGTCAGCGGGTTGACCTAGCTCTGATACCAAATAAAACAAACGGATGGGAAGCTTGGCCCANTGTGCGGAAGTAGGTTGGGTTGGTGGAGGTGGGGTGTGCGCGCATGGAGGTGGTGGAGTATTGGCACCTCTGGGCGGCGTTCCACCAGCACCACCACGAGGTCACCTGCTGCTCGTCGACTAAGTCACCACTCCTCGTGGTGTGTGAGGATTCTCACGACGGAGTTGAGACAAGAGCGATGTCAGCGGGTTGACCTAGCTCTGATACCAAATAAAACAAACGGATGGGAAGCTTGGCCCACTGGGCCAAAACCACGGTAGTTGAGGGTCTCCGACCCTCAACTCATCCCATCCGTCGCCCCACAGGCCAAGACCCACGTTCGAGCCACGTGGCACACCTCGCGCTACACTCCTCCCACACAGGAATGGACCCGCCCCCGGTGTCCACAATGGGTGTTGAACCCCGGCGCTCTGATACCAAGTGTAAAGCGAGTGCTCAAACTTAGCGTCGAAAGGCCTCGGCGAGCTCGGAAAAGTTTACGTTGTAAAACTGAATGACCGTCCTCCTCGTCGGAGTGGTCTTTTCCTTGCCCGAGTCGTCATGGCTCGCCACGCCTTTCGAAGCTACGTTGATGTTTCTTTATAAAATTATGATTTGTTTATTATTTGTAATAATTTATGTATTCCGTTAGAAAGAACGGTGGAAACATCGTGACCGTATTTTCTGTCGAGATGGTCGTTTGGATTCGATTTCCACTATTTCCTTCGCGCGCTTGCGTCAAGCTTGATGTGACCTCAGGGTGTCGGTCGTAGAACAGTGTCCGAAAGACTGTTGCAATCAGGTAATGATTGCGACAGTCTTTCTTGACTGTAAATTTTAGGTTCCGTTTTCTAAAACCTTGTTGTGTTACAGTTCCAGTAAGCCATCCGGCTTCACTTTCTTGCGGAATACCCACTTTACCTAAATAGCCTTCCTTCCAGGTGGAAGGTCGACTAGCTCGTAAACTCCATGCTCTCGGATGGCCCGAAGCTCATCCTCATAGGCAACACGCCAGGCATCAGCATCCTGTGATGAGAGAGCTTCCCTCAGTGTGCCCGGGTTAGGCGCCATAGAGGGAGAGCTCTGAGAAGCAAGAGCACATGCCTTAGTGCTAGGTCTGACGACCACGAGGTCAGCTGTTACATCACAAGCAATATGAAACTCGCGAGTGACGAGATCGTGCCCTACAAGGCACGTTGGATGTATCTCTGTGTGCTCAGTGCGGACACTAAGGCCTAGGGCCTTTGTGCCGGGATCACCACTCGCGATGCTGCGAGTGGAGCGCCTGGGTGCGGGACTTGACACTGGACTCCGTAGTCCAATGGTCGAAGACGACCGCCGGGCTCATGTGAGTAACCTGGGCTCGAGGGGCATACCTCAGGCTCAGAGACAGGTAGGACCACAACTGGTGAGTGCTGAGGCAAAAGAGCCGGTGATGCTGTGCTAGGAGATCCATGTGTGGGAGACACGGGACTAGGTGTGACAGTAGGAGCAGGTGAGGCAGGACCACGCAAAGAGGCAGGAGTATTGGCGGACACAAGTATAGGATCATGGGTACCTGTGGGGTGCGAGGGAAAAAGGGTGGAAGCCGGCTGTGCTGGAGAGGTCTCTGGGGCGATAACGATCGCTGGATCATCAAGAGCAGGAGTCTCTCATTGTTGCTTATTCTTCATTACTAATCAGTCACTTCCATTTTTCAGCTGCATTCTGGCGCTAAGACTGGCGCGCGCGTTTCTAAGTAATAAATCCAGAGCACTCAGAAGAAAGAAACTAGGCAGCAGGTTGGGGCAGCTGCGTTGTTGATGCAGCGTGCGGGCTTCCACGCTCGTTGCTTAATTCAGCTGCCCCCTCAGTCTGCTGCTCTAGAATCTAAGTCTGGAAGCTCTGGGTTTGTTACTCAGAAGTGCGCGCGCCAGTGTTAGCGCCAGAAAGCAGCTGAAAACTGATAGTAACTGATTAGCAATGAAGAATGAACAACAATGGGGGACCCCTCCAAGTTCTAGCCCCCCCCCCCAGCTCTGTAGAGCTTGTTACTCAGTTCATCAGCCAATCAGAAAATAGCTAATTTCAGGCTGGCAGGCTTTCTCGGTGAGGCCTGTCAGACGGCCGACAGCCCAAAACCCGGGCGTCGTCCGTTTTCCCTGAAAACTGGACCATACCATAATACCGACGCTGCAAACGTAGCCGTGCGGTCAGAATCTGCTAGAACAATAGTAGCGAGGAGTTATGGCAGCCTGAACCCAGGCAGTGCCCACGATGGTTTATGCTGCCAATCAGGGCCATGCAACATGCAACTGGGACCCTAGGCAGCGCATGACGACGCAGGCATGACAGTACGCGCTGGACGCATGCAGACAGCGACTGCTGTGGCAGTGACTGCCGGCAGCGTGATCGCCGAGGAGGCCTGCCGATGGAGCTGAACACGTCGCCGGAGAGAGGGGGCTCCAGCGAACTGGGAGAAGACCTCAGCGTGCGTCGACTCCACCGGACGACACTCCATCAGCGTCGAGTCTCGCCGTCAGTCATCTGCACGCCGATGTACACAAGCCGGGAGGACACAACAGAGCACAATGAGCGCAAAAACCAACACTCCCCCATGACTCACAGGCGTAGTGCACATGGGCGGGCAGAGACACAGTCAACACACAGACTCCCCCATGACACGCAGAAGTGCAGGCAGAGACAAAGAAAGCAAATCACGGACGCACGCCGACTAAACTCACAGCCTTCTTAAACGAGTCCCGCTTCAGTGCCTTGGTCAAAAAATCAGCCAGCTGCCGTGCTGTCTCAACCCACACGATGCTGATGCTGCCGTCGTGCAACAACGAACGCACATAGTGATACTCAACATTGATGTGCTTTGTGCGAGTGTGATGCACACTGTCATTGTCAACAATGGCCATGGCAGTCTCATTGTCACAATGCAAGGTGATGGATGCGACAGACTGACGCAACTCGGACAACAAACGACGCTACCACACACTCTCACACGCGCCTGAGCCAAGTGCCACGTACTCAGCCTCAGCAGTGTTGCGTGCAATGCACCCCTGCTTGCCACTGCGCCAGGACACAGCTGTGCCACCGATCAGGAAGATCCAGCCTATGCGACTCTTACCGTCTGGACTGCCCACCCAGTCGCTGTCGGTGTAGCCCACTACGACAACGGACGGCTGGAGACGGAACATGAGACCTCGCCGAGGGGTCGAGACGACATAGCGCAGCACTCGGATCGCGGCCTCGTAGTGGAGGTGACGCGGATCCTGAGAAAAATGGGCCAGGAGGTTGACGGCAAACGCGATGTCTGGACGCGTCGTCGTCGCCAGGAACATCAGTGACCCAATGACCCGCAGATACGTGGTCACATCAACTGGCTCCCCCACAACAGCTGGGTCGGGACTTTTCAGCTTCACCTGGCCATCGGGCGACATGGGTGAGGATACGCTGGGCACGAGGGGCAGGTCCTCGGCGAAGCGAGCTGACAGGGTCTGCACATAGGCAGCCTGGTGGACGTGTAGGATGCCCTGAGAGGGATCACGCTCGAGCTCCATGCCTTGGAAGACTTGGGCAGACCCGAGGTCCTTCATCTGGTAGGCGGCGTGCAGCACGTCCTTGACACGCTTGATGGCAACCGTGTCTGGCGACGCAATGAGGAGATCGTCAACGTATACCAGAACTGCGACAAAGGTCTGACCTCGTGGGCTGAGAAAGAGTGCGGGGTCAGCGGTGCTGCGCTGGAGGCCGCCACGGAGAAGTGTGCTACTGATCTCCTGGTTCCATCACCGAGGCGACTGCTTCAGACCATAGAGGGCCTTCCGTAGCCGCCAAACTCTCCCAGTACCGTCGTCGAACCCTGGGGGCTGCACCATGTAGAGCTCCTCACCCTCCAGTGAGCCATGGAGGAATGCGTTGCTCACGTCCATCTGATGTAGCTCCCACCCATGCTGGGCAACCAGGCTGAAGAGCGCTCGGCTAGCGGAGAACCGACCGACAGGGGCGAAGATCTGGTCGTATTCGACTCCAGGGACCTGAGCAAACCCCTTTGCTGTGAGGCGGGCCTTGTACTTGTCCAAGGACCCGTCAGGCTTCCACTTGCGCCAAAGGACCCACTTGGCGCCAATGGCCTTTCGACCTGGAGGGAGATCAACGAGGTCGTACACGTGGTGCTGCCGAATAGCAGCAAGCTCCTCGGCACAGGCGGCATCCCAATGTGCGGCCTCAGAAGAGGCTCGAGCCTCGCGCAGGGTGGCTGGGTCCTCCGGGCGTACTGTGGACCGGACGGAGAGGGCGTGCGCATCACGAGCTCCAGGTGGGATGCGGGTGAGTGCAGCCATGACAGCATGCCGATGCTCGTGATGAAGCATGGCATAGCCCAGTGCAGAGCCCGGGTGAAGGTCGGAGATGATGGCCAAGGTGGTCAGGCCGAGAGCCTTCGTGCCAGGGTCCCCACTCACGACCAAGGGAGTGGAGGAGACACGTGGAACCACAGGAGGTCGATGCGCCACGGGACGTGGTGTGACGGTCTGCACTGTCGGCCGAGGTCGGAGGCTGCCGCCTGGGCCACGTGTGTAGCGCGACCGGGCAGGAGATGTCACCGCGTCTGACGGGCCAACGGAGGCGGACGGGACGTCTGGCGCGGAGGAGCCAGCGGACGCGACCGGCACTGCTGGCCCGGAGGGGCCAGCAGACGCGACTGGGGCCGCTGGCCCGGAGGGGCCAGCGGACGCGACCGGCGCTGCTGGCCCGGAGGGACCAGCGGACGCGACTGGGGCTGCTGGCCCGGAGGGGCCAGCGGACGTGACTGGGGCTACTAGTCCGGAGGGGCCAGCGGACGCAACCGGCGCTGCTGGCCCGGATGGGCCAGCGGACGTGATTGGGGCTGCTGGTCCGGAGGGGCCAGCGGACGCGACTGGGGCTGCTGGCCCGGAGGGGCCAGCGGACGCGACTGGGGCTGCTGGCCCGAAGGGGCCAACGGACGCGGTCGGCACTGTTGGCCCGGAGGGGCCACCGGACGCGACTGGGGTTGCTGGCCCGGAGGGGCCAGCGGACGAAACTGGCGCTGCTGGCCCGGAGGGGCCAGCGGACGTGACTGGGGCTGCTGGTCTGGAGGGGCCAGCGGACGCAGTCGGCGCTGCTGGCCCGGAGGGGCCAGCGGACGCGACTGGGGCTGCTGGCTCTGAGGGACGGAGTGCTGTGTCACCCGGAAGCGACAGGACGGAGGACGGACTCACCACTCCCCCACGCGACGGGAGGGACACGGATGAGCCGGAGCGGATGAGGTCGCGGGGAAATAGGTCCTCAAAGAAGAGGGCATCGCGGGACTCGACGATGCAGTGCCGGGACGGGTCCCAAAACCGCAAGGCCTTAGACTGACGAGACACACCGAGGAAGGTGCAGGGGCGGCCGCGCGGGGCGAGTTTGCCGCCCTGCTGTGGGGCGGGCAGCCATACAATGGCGACGCAGCCCCAGACGCGAGCGGGGCGGAGGTCCGCGCGCCGACCGCACCAGTGCTGGTAGGGTGTGGACTGGCGGGGAAGAGGACCGTGGGGAATCCGGTTCCATACCCAGGTCATGTAGGCCATGGCCTCAAAAGAGAAGCCATCGGACAGACCGGACTCAACGCGCATGGTGCGGATGGCGTCGGCCATGGTGTGGTTCCAGCGCTCGGAGACGCCGTTCTAGGCGGGTGTGTAGGGCGCACACGTCTCATGGTGGATGCCGCGGGAGGCGAGAAAGGCCGTGGCCTCGCCCATATACTCGCCGTCGCGATCAGAGCGAAAGCGGCAAAGAGGGCGGCCACACTCGCGTTCGGCAAGGACGAGCCAGTCTTGAACGGCCCGAGCGACATCGCTCTTCTGCCGGAGGCAGAAGACCCAGTGGTAGCGGAATAGTCGTCTGTGAGGGTGAGGATATAGCGGCCGTATTCCCCGACGGACGCGGTGGGGAGAGGGCCCATGACGTCCGAGTGGACCAGGTCGAGTAGGGCGGACGCACGGGAGGAAGACAAGGGGTACGTGGATCGATGCATCTTCCCCTGAGCGTAATCAATACACTCAGTGGGGCACGGGAGAGGGAAGGTCTCTGGGTCAAGGCCCTTGGCCGGCTGGGTGCGGAGCATGCTGTCTATGGCGGCGGAATGGACGAGACAAAGGCGGCGGTGCAAGAGGCAGGTGTGCTGAGGAGAAAGCGTATTGGTCACGAAAACATGGCCTGTGGCGGCAGACGAGGCAGAGACGGGAGAAGAAGACAGGAGGCGAGGGACATACCACAGGTTGCCACGGGCGGTGGCATGTAGGATGACAAGACCAGACGGACGCAACGACACAGTGCCAACACCACGTGAGTGCACAACGTCCATGCTCATGCGGTCAAGGGCAGTCACGGAAAGGAGGCTGAGCTCGAGACCAGGGACGAAGAGAACATCAGTCAGAAAGACGTCACCGGCAGGACCACAGAAACGAACCACACCAACACCACGGACGGGTAACACCTGTCCGGAGCCTGTTCGAACACCGGAGACATCGGCGACAGGGCCAAGCATACTGAAGGCCTCGCGAGAGGCCGTCATGTGATGCGTGGCCCCGGAGTCGATGATCCAGGCCTCAGCAGGGTCCTGGACAGGGGTCACCAGATCGCTGACGATCACATGACAGCAAGCAAGGGACGCGGACGCGGTAGAAGGGGGCGCGAAACGAGACTGCCAATCGTCAAGCCACGCAATGTCGTCAAGGAGTGGGGTGGAAGAGACCACAGAAGACGACGAGAAAGATGAAGAGACGGGACAGGACCGCAGCTCAGACTCAGTCATGCAGGGCTGTGCAGGAGAGCAAGAAGTGACGCAACTCACACTTCCCTGGGGAGGAGGGCGAGGTAGGCCAAGCTGGAGCGCGATGTACTGCTCTAGCTGACGCTCACGGGAGGATGACCCGGGAGTGTAGGCCGAGTACGGAGTCACAAAGCCGGAGCCCGGGTAGTATGAGGACGGGACCGGCGAAGGAAACGGAAGCGCCGATGGCAGGGAGTAGTACTGCTGCTGCGGGGGCGTCTGCAGGACAGGCGAAACTGTCGGAGCGGCCGAGCTGCTAGACGAGGCTGGAGTGTCAGCAGTAGCGACGGCGGCAGAGGCGAGACAGTGCTCCCGCTGGCACCGCAGGGTGGCGATGACGCGAGCCTCGTCCGTCGGGAGGGGGCATGTGTACCACCCGTGTCCAGGCCGACCGCAGTTGTGGCAGACCGCGCCACCACCGCTACATCCGGTCGACGACTACTGCTGCTGCTGTTGCGACGGGCCCTTGCCTTTCTTGTTCTTGCGCTTCTTCGTTTTCGATGTCGATGAGGTAGCTGTAGCGGGGGAGGCGACGGCCACGGATGTAACGGCAGGTGAAGTGACGGGGAAGGAGGCACCGGCAGGAGAGGCGACGGCAGGGGATGCAAGTGCCTCCATGCGATGGAGCTGGGACTCCTGTCGAGCTTCCTCAACACGGAGGAAGAGCTCGTACGCCCAGGGCATGAGGGTGCCTTGGGTCGCCATGGTGGAGAGGACGTCCTGGGGGTAGTGCACGAAGACGTCCGCGTACGCGCTGGTGGCGCCGCGCTTGATGGTGAGAAGCGCGGACAGAGGGGGCAGAGCGGATGTGCCGAGACGTCAAAGGATGTCCTCTGCCCGCTGCCAGTAGGCAGTGACCGTCTCGGTCTCCCCCATGTGTAGGGAGTTGAACTCCCAGAGCAGGCGACTGATCTCAGCGTCGCTGGACAGGCGATGGGGCCTGGTGAGGACATGCCAGGCGGCGGCAGGGTCTGGAGGGATGTCAGTGGTGAAGTCGCCAAGGAAAGGCTCGAGGGTCAGGCGGGACGCCGGAGGAGCGACTGGGACTAAGGCACGAACGGCGCGACCAGCGTCATACAGCTGGTCGGCCTGGGTGGAGTCATAAGGGAGGGTGTAGTACATCCAGAGACCCTCACCTTGGGCCCAGATCCGGAAGCTGAGTTCCCAGCTCCGGAACTGCTCGCCGACCTGAAGCGGCGGCGGCGGCGTCTCAAAGTCCTTCTGCCTGCGGCCGGCACCCAGAGTGGGGCCAAGGACGGAGGTCACTGTTTGCCGCTGGCGCTGAGTCTGCTGCTGTGCCAGGAAATATGTGGCAACAGACATAGCCGGGTTGGCGTGTCCTGGAGGGACAAATGATGGCAGCACACTGGTGGCAGGCTAGGGGGCTGGTGGCTGTAGCGCAGCAAGCTGCTGCGTCAAGGCGGCGAGCTGGTGCTGAAGAGCGACGATGGGATCAGGGTCGTCGCTGACGACACCAGTGGGCTGCTGGGGCTCCAGCGGCTGCTGCTGCTGCTGCCGCTGTTGCTGCCGATGCTGCTGCTGTTGCTGCTGCAGTGGCAGCCGTTGCAGTTGCTGCTGCTGTTGTTGCTGCTACTGCTGCTGTAGCGGTTGCTGCTGCTGCTGCTGCTGCCGCTGCTGTTGCTACTGGTGTAGCGGCTGCTGCTGCTACTGCTGCAGTCGCTCCTGCTGCTGCGGCGACTGGTGCGGCTGCTGTATCTGCTGCCGCTGCTGCGGCTGCCGCTGCTGCTGCTGCTGCTGCTACTGCTGCTGCTGCTGCTACGGCTGCCGCTGTTGCTGCTGCTGCTGTTGCTGCTACAGTTCTTGCAGCTGTAGGCGCCGCAAGAAAGGGGAGGTAGGGGTCCCCCTGCAGAGGAGGACCCCTCCGCCTCGTGAGAGTCAGCCATGGTGTGTCCAAAGGCTTGTTTTTTTTGTTTGTTTGTTTGTGTCCTTTGGTGTTGGGTGTGTGCTGCTGAGTCAAGAGTGACGTCTGCCAAGGATGGCAGACGTCAGCAGAGTCCCCTGGTGTCCTACTGGTTTCCCCTTTCTTTTTTTCTTTTTCTGTGTATGCGGTTGATGACGTCAGTAGTGAAGTCAGCGGACAGCTGCTGACATCAGCAGTGGTTGCTGCAGCCGCTGCTGTTGATGCTGCTGCTGCTGCTGCCACTGCTATTGTTGCCGCTGCTGCAGCTGCTCTTGCTGCTACTGTGCTGCTGCTGCTGCTGCAGTTGCTGCTGCTGCTTCTGCTGCTGCTGCTGCTGCTGCTACTACTGTGGCTACTGCAGCTGCTGCTGCTGCTGTAGTTGTTGCTGCTGCTGCTGCTGCTGCTGCTGCTGCTGCTACAGCGGCTGTTGCTGCTGCTGCTCCTTAACAGAGGGACAGATCGGGGGGGGGTAGGTCCCCTTTTTTTTCTTGTTGTTTTTTTTTCCGGTTTTGCTTGCTCGCTGCGAGGAGCTCGCAGCTCGCAACTCGCTGCTCGCTGCTCGTTGCTCGCTGCTCGCTGCTCGCTGCGAGCAGCTGGCTGCTCGCAAAGAGCAGCTAGCTGCTCGCTGCTCGTTGCGAGTAGCTGGCTGCTCGCAGCGAGCAGCTGGATGCTCGCTGCTCACTGCGAGCAGCTAGCTGCTCGCAGCTGCAGCAGCTGCTGCTGCGAGCTGCTGCAGCTGCAGCTGCTGCGAGCTGCTACTGCTGTGAGCTGCTGTAGCTGCTGCCGCCTGCTGCTGCTGCTGCCGCCTGCTGCAGCTGCTGCCGTTGCTGCTGCTGCCGCCTACTGCTGCTGTCGCCTGCTGCTGCGAACAGCTGCTGCTGCAAACTGCTGCTCGCTGCAGCTGCTGGTGCTGCCGGCTGCTGCTGCTGCTGCTGCGAGCTGCTGCTGCTGCTAGCCGCTGCTATCTGCTGCTGGAACTGGCCGCTGCTGCCACTGCTCGCAGTAGCGGCAAGCTGCTGCTGCTGCTAGCTGCTGCGTTCAGTCACACCTGAGGACGTCAATGCCTTGCGCCGTCGTCAGCAGGTGCCTCGCGTGGTCGGCCGCTCACTCCCTTGCATCCAGCGTGGGGGTCAGTGCTGCCGGAAAAAATCCGGCAGCATTTCCCCTGGCCCAGTGGCCGTGGGAAAAAACTTGACGCCGCCACCAGGCGGGTCAATGCTGCCGGAAAAAAACCGGCAGCATTTCCCCTGCACTGGCGCGTATGGGAGTCTGCCGGCGTTGTCTGGCACCTGTACGTCAGTCTGCTGCTGCTGCTACTACGCTCTGGCTCTGATACCAAGAAAGAAACTAGGCAGCAGGTTGGGGCAGCTGCGTTGTTGATGGAGCGTGCGGGCTTCCACGCTCGTTGCTTAAGTCAGCTGCCCCCTCAGTCTGCTGCTCTAGAATCTAAGTCTGGAAGCTCTGGGTTTGTTACTCAGAAGTGCGCGCGTCAGTGTTAGCGCCAGAAAGCAGCTGAAAACTGATAGTAACTGATTAGCAATGAAGAATGAACAGCAATGGGGGACCCCTCCAAGTTCTAGCCCCCCCCCCCAAGCTCTGTAGAGCTTGTTACTCAGTTCATCAGCCAATCAGAAAATAGCTAATTTCAGGCTGGCAGGTTTTCTCGGTGAGGCCTGCCAGACGGCCGATAGCCCAAAACCTGGGCGTCGTCCGTTTTGCCTGAAAACTGGACCATACCATAATACCAACGCTGCGAACGCAGCCGTGCGGTCAGAATCTGCTAGAAAAATAGTAGCGAGGAGTTATGGCAGCCTGAACCCAGGCAGTGCCCACGATGGTTTATGCTGCCAATCAGGGCCATGCAACATGCAAATGGGACCCGAGGCAGCGCATGACGACGCAGGCAGGACAGTACGCGCTGGACGCATGCAAACAGCGACTGCGGTGGCAGTGACTGCCGGTAGCGCGATCGCTGAGGAGGCCTGCCGATGGAGCTGAACACGTCGCCGGAGAGAGGTGGCTCCAGCGAACTGGGAGAAGACCTCAGCGTGCGTTGGCTCCACCGGACGACACTCCATCAGCGTCGAGTCTCGCCGTCAGTCATCTGCACGCCGATGTACACAAGCCGGGAGGACACAACAGAGCACAATGAGTGCAAAAACCAACATCAGATTTTAGAGCGGCGGACTGAGGGGGCAGCAGACTAAGCAACGAACGTGGCAGCCTGCACGCTTCATCAACGCCACTGCCCCAACTTGCGCTCTAGCATAGTTTCCAGCTCGCATAGTCTCTAAGAGGTCGTACACTCGTTTTGTGGTCGAGACCCAGGTACTCGGTGGTTTGTACCGGTACCTCGGGAGACCCAGCACTGATTGGTCTAGTCTTTGTTGACCCCTTAACGTCCATGTGTAATTTGCATGTGGATGTGACCCGGACGCCCTATTACATCTTCCGGCGTCTCGGGAGGCCTAAACGTGCCTAGTCTGGCTAGTAAGTGATGTTAGTGTGACACCGTAAAGGCTAGATGTGTTTGGGGTATATTGCATGTTTTTCCCATCGGTTGAGACCGGGCACTCGGCGGACTGTTCCGGTGCCTCGGGAGACCTCTGTCGTGTGGTCTCGTATTCTGTGCCATGTGTATTCCCCGTTCGTGCCTTTCGACGTGACGGGGATGTTGGGGCCTAGTGTGTTGGTCGCCAATGCCCACTACATAAGCTCTCCGAAGAGCTCATTGCTCTCCCTCCTTTTCCATTCTTAATTCATCGTTCCAGACTTCGCCAAATCTCGGCGCTACAATCCTCCTGCTCACTACAAGAGCTTATGTCTCATCAGGCATGTGTCTGCATGCCCTAGACCAATTTCAGCATTCACCGCAGTCAATGCCAGGTTGTTGGTAGCTTAGCCTGAGGACATACCTTGCTAGATCCATGCATGTACACCTACTAATGTACCTTGCAACATTACTTGCTACTCTACCACAATTTGCTACTCTCCCCTGCTTGCACACATGGCAATTTTCATTTTCCCCACAAAGATGTAGCCTTTGACCACCACACCTGTGTGCAATCTGGTGAAGCAAACTTCAGCTGCGGTGTGCAGTACCTCATGTGTAATACGACCAAGAAAACAGTGACCGCATCTTTGGAGACAAAAGTGGAACAGGGTGTGAGTTGTGTCGGAGTGTCCCAATGGGAGGAAATGAGTCACAACAGTGGGCCGAGGCACATGATTATGGACACGTCCCTTGGTGACAATGAAGCTGTGAAATCCCGAGATGAGAGGCAAGCAAGCAAATTGGGGGGAGCAGCCTTTTCTGCCCCTAAGGGTTTCAGATCTGAGCTTGTGTGCAAGGAGGCATACTTCAGAGGGGCAGCCAGGAGAAGAGTGGACTGACTTCGTCCACTCCGGTGAATTACGAGCAAAGTAACAAGTGAGATTCCCGATAAGATCCCCAGGACAGTCGCAAGAGGTCGCCAACCAGAGGGTCACAGAAAACCCCTCAGTGCCCCGAATGTGGAAAGGAGGGAGAGAGACAAAGGGTGAGGTTGAACGTGGCGCACGTGGAGGCGGCACATGTCGTGGACGAGGGTTCTGGGTCACTCATGGTGGCTGCATGTTACACAGAGTCGGCAATCGCTCCCGACTTCCACCTGCAACATCGTTGTAATGCATGGCGCAAGTGCGCAGATCATGGGGTACATCGCTACGCCTCAGAGGAATAGCGTTGGCAGGGAGGGGATAATGATGGTAATGACAATGGGGACGACGACGACGACAGTGGGGGCAGTGGCGGCAGGGA
>SZWC01017431.1:30218-41623 GCA_023375785.1 Penium margaritaceum
GGGGGGGGGGGGGGGGGGGGGGGGGGGGGGGACCACATGCAAACATGTACAAATCACTTGAAGCTCCCCATGACTGTGCTAAGAACACAACAATTTCTGGACATATCAGAACATGATTTTAACAGACAATATGCTACATTTATCCTTCTTCATATACCTACCTATAGAATAAAGTGCCTACACTGTTTTTTTCACCTGATTATTTTCATTCCTGATGCAAAACATCACTTACAAGTATCTGCAGAAATGTACATCTGTTGAACAGGGCCCTATAGGTCTGGGAGGGAGAGTGTGAGAGAGGGGTGGATGAGGAGAAGGACCAGAGAGCGAGAGCTCTCGGGTTTAGGAGGGGGGCGCGACACTTAGTCGCGGAGGGGGTCGGGAGCTCTTGAGAGCTGTGAGGGGCGGGGCTCTTGAGAGCTGTGAGGGGGGTGGATCATGGGGAGATAGATGGGAGGGGATTGAGGCGAGCAAAGTAGCAACGATGTTTCAGGAAAAGTGAATGATGCAAGCGAGTGCGCCAGACCCCTATCGGGTTGCGCAGCTCAGCTTCGCGTGGTTTGCCACCAGACATGGCAAACGACACAGAACTCATGGAACTTGCTCATGCAAAGGCCGAGCGTAGCCTAGAACACAGCCAAACAGCAAGATCCACGTCAGGTGTGAAGGTAGCACGCAGGTTAGGCTACTATGCTAGAAAACTAGTAGGACTTATTTAGGCTTGCTAACGAATGAGCGTCCAAAAGCTTGCTGCTTTAACACGATGGCGCAAGGGTGGATTCCCTGAGCAGAAATCTTGAACACCACACCGCTAGTCCCCAACAGATCACGAGACGTCACCAGCAGGAACACCAAGGGGAGCAACACTACGAAGACCAGGAACCACCAAGGCAGCAGCACAGAGAGCTGGCCAAAGGACACCAGGAAGAGGAACCGGCAGGCCAACCCCATAGGAGCATCCGACCGGGGGACACACAACCTGAAGCACCCGTCCCGGAGTACCCGTAGAGACACTCCTCAAGGCGCACACCACCAGAAGCACCCAGCCAGAAGCACCGCACGGGAGGCACCCCACCACAGTACCCACCCAGAAGCGCAGACAGTGCTACCAGCGCCGACAAGCGGAGGCCGCCGGCCCAGCGACGCGCGTCCCCGAGATGAGGCGCTACGGCGAGAGGGTCAGGGGCCTGCACACAATCGAGCAGGGGCACAGAGAAAACACTGGGTAGGGAGAGGGGGGTGGTGCGGGGAACGACACAGAGGCATGAGCAGGGAACCATGGTAGTGAGGCGAGCCGACAGCGAGGGAGGCCAGTGGAGACAACCTGCACGGAGCGAGGGGGGGAGAAGATGCGGAAGTAGGAGAGAGACAGTCATTGGGAACATGACCAGACAGCCCTGGCAAGTGATAGGAGATGGGGGTAGGGTAGTGGGAGGGAGGAGGATCAGTCAACTGGGGGAGGGGTGCGAAGACCAACTGCGGCAATGCTAGAAGCGAAGGCGGGNAACACTGGGTAGGGAGAGGGGGGTGGTGCGGGGAACGACACAGAGGCATGAGCAGGGAACCATGGTAGTGAGGCGAGCCGACAGCGAGGGAGGCCAGTGGAGACATCCTGCACGGAGCGAGGGGGGGAGAAGATGCGGAAGTAGGAGAGAGACAGTCATTGGGAACATGACCAGACAGCCCTGGCAAGTGATAGGAGATGGGGGTAGGGTAGTGGGAGGGAGGAGGATCAGTCAACTGGGGGAGGGGTGCGAAGACCAACTGCGGCAATGCTAGAGGCGAAGGCAGGCTGGTGAAGGGCCTTACTGAGGAATTCGGCAAGCTGAAACTCTACANGAGCAGGGAACCATGGTAGTGAGGCGAGCCGACAGCGAGGGAGGCCAGTGGAGACAACCTGCACGGAGCGAGGGGGGGAGAAGATGCGGAAGTAGGAGAGAGACAGTCATTGGGAACATGACCAGACAGCCCTGGCAAGTGATAGGAGATGGGGGTAGGGTAGTGGGAGGGAGGAGGATCAGTCAACTGGGGGAGGGGTGCGAAGACCAACTGCGGCAATGCTAGAAGCGAAGGCGGGCTGGTGAAGGGCCTTACTGAGGAAGTCGGCAAGCTGAAACTCTACAAAGATGAATTGCAGACAGACGTTGCCAGCAGCGACAACATCGTGCACGTAGTGGTGCTCAAAGTTGATGTGTTTCATGCAGCGGTGAAGCACACCTGCATTCTTGGCAATGGCCAGGCCGCTCTCACTGTCAGTGTACAGGGGCATGAGCGACGTGGGGAGACGACCATCACCAAGGAGGCGGCGGAGCCACACAGCCTCAGCGGCGTCGCTACCCAAGGCCATGTACACAGCCTCGCCCGTGCTACGAGCGAAGAAACCTTGCTTGCCGCTGCACCAGGAAATGGCGGCGGCACCGAGAGGGAAGAAGAAGCTACTGCGACTCCAAGCGTATGCGACGTAGGCAAAATTTCTGTGAGCATAGCCCTCAAGAAGTGGCGCGCCCGACACGGCCGGAAAGGCAAGGCCAGTCCGGGCAGAGCTAATGACATAGCGCAGGACATAAGCAGCTGCATGGAGGTGTGCTGTGCGGGGCTCCAAAGTGCATAGAGCAAGAACATTCACCGCACAGGCGATGTCCAGACGGGTGGTGCCAGCCAGGTACGTGAGAGCCCCAATGACAGACTGAAAAGTGATGACAGACTCGGGCTCACCAGATGCGGTGTCGTGGGCAACTCAAAGGGCAAGCTGGGTGCCTGGCGGCATGGGGGAAGAGGCAGTAGGGAGGGGCCGCGACAGGTTGACAACAAAGGAGAAGCAGTCGGCGAGAGTGAGGACACCCCGCTCCTGGTGAACAAGGGGCAGCCAAGAAGACCCTCAAGCTACATCCCAAGGAACATGGTTGTGAGGCCAAGGTCCTTCATACGGTACGCCAAGGAGAGGAGACCCTTGGCCTCGACGATCGTAGAACAGGACGGCGAAGTGCTAAGAAGGTCGTCGACATACACCAGAATGAAGGCTGGCACCACAGGCGTGCCACCGATGAATAGGGAAGGGTCGGACTGGCTAGGACGGAAGCCCCCACGGACAAGGGTGGAAGTGAGCTCCTCGTTCTAGCATCGAGATGACTAGTGAAGACCATATAGCGCACGACGGAGGTAGCACACCTTTGTGGAGCCATCAGAAAAGCCGGGAGGCTGAACCATGTAGAGCTCCTCATCAAGGCAGCCAGAAAGGCGTTGTTCACGTCCATATGGTGAAGCTCCCATTGGAAGGAAGCGGCCACACAGATGATGACGTGAATCATCGTGAAATGACCGACCGGAGCATAGGTGTTACCAAAGTCAACGCCAAAGATCTGGGAGTACCCCTTGGCTATAAGGTGAGCCTTATACCGATCGAACACGCCGGTGGCGGTGAACTTCTTGCGGAGAACCCACTTGGCCTTGATCGACATGCGACCAGGGGGGAGCTTAGCGAACTCTAGGACGCCGTGGTCCGAGAGCGCAGCTAACTCGGCCAAGCACGCAACATGCCAGGCGGTGGCGTCAGGACGGGAAAGGGCGTCAGCGAGCGTGAGAGGGTCCAAGTCAATGGTGGGCGAGGGGAAAGAGGCCGTAGGAGGGGCATAGGCGACAGCAAGTGCACAAGCAGTAGTCGTGAGAGCACTAACAAACCAGTGGTCGGTATAAGCATCCACCGCATGGCAGAACTCAAGGTGAAAGAAATGACGACCATGAGCATGACCCGGGTGAAGGGTGTATGGATGGAAGGGGGTGAGACATGGCAACCGGAGATGGGGAGGTGACGAGGGACAAGGCCGAGTCGGCGGGCGGGGCAAAAGGGGTGGTCAGCAAAATGAGGAGAGGGGAAGGGAGGGAGGTTGCGGGAATGACAAACACAAGAGAGGTTGGGGCGGAGGCAGACCTCGGCGGAGTGGGGAAAGAGGAGGGTGGAGGCGGAGGCAAGGGGGTCGAAGGGGGAGGGGGGGCGGGGGAGCTGTAGGGGAGGGGTACAGGAAGAGGAAGCGCAGGTAGGCATAGGAGAGGAGGGGATGGGAGCATTGGAAGGAAAGGGGTGACAAGGCAAGCAAGAGTACGAGCAGTGCATGAGCGGGTACAAAAAGAGACAGGGGAAGGAAGAGGGGGAGTGGCCAACACGGTGTGAGCGGGAGGGAGAGAAGGGGAGGGGGGAGGGGAAGGGGGAGGATTGATGGCAAGGGAGCGGGGAGAGGAGGTAACGAAGGCAACGGTGGCAACGGGAGGAGGCGGGGGGACAACGGGCGCCCGAGCCCATGCAGCATGGTCGCACATCCAGGAGGACGGTCGAACAGAGGCACGAGGCGCCAGTAACAATGCAGGTGCGGGAGGGCAGGGAGAGGTAGAGGCCAGGAAGGACGCGATGAATGGGGGGAAGGGGAAGAGGGTCTCACGGGCAATGGCGCTGAGGACGGCAGGAAAAATTGGGGAGCGTGGGGAAGGCAGGGCAGTCAAGGATAGGGGATGGGGGTGAAGAGTGGTGGGAGGAGGGGAGCCAGCGGGAGAATCACTCAGGGATGGAGGAGGCAGAGCATCGTCCTTGGGGACGTCCTCAATGGAGAGGAGGACAGGGTCAGAACAAAAAGCAGGGATTATTGCGCAAGGGGAGCCAAGTGCCTGAGCGGCCATCAAGGCAGGGGAAATAGGCGGGGGAAGAGGTGGGAAACCGGGGGGAGAGGGGGGGGAGGGAACCGGGGATGGTAAAAACGCAAGAAGAGGGGAGACGGATAGCGGGCCACCACGGCGATGGGATGGAGGTAACAAGGGAGGGGAGGGCATAGAAGACATGCACGGGGGAGGGGCCGGGGGCACAGGGGTAGGTACGAGAAGAACAGGAAGCACGGAGGAAGGTGACAGGGACGGGGGCGCAGGGGGCATGACGGTGGGGGCGGGAGGAGATGGGATGGGAGGTGATGTAGCGATGGCGGAGAGGGCCGGGATGGGAGGAGCGGGGACCAAAGGGCCGGGGGAATGGGGAATGGGAGGTGGGGTGGGCAAGGCAGATGGGGGGACACTGGGATGAGGCAAGGGGGGAGGAGGAGCGGCAAACGTGGTGGGAAGGCCAGCAGGGCGAATGGGGGAGGAGGGACAAGGGTTAGGGGATGCAAGAGGAGGCTCAAGGGTCGGCACAGACAAGGCCATCGGTACAGTAAACAGTGGTAGCGGTCAGAGGGGGAGGGGTACGGTCCGCATTGAATGTGCTCTATGTCAACTGCTCAAAGAAGCGGGCATGACATGACTCGACGATGCAATGTGCAACCAGATGCCAAAACCGGTGCGCACGGGAGTAAAGAGCAACACCGAGGATGACACAGAGACGACAAGTTGGATCGAGCTTGCCAGATTGCAAGGGGAGGGCAAGATAGACAGTGGCCATAGTACCTCACACCGCAGCCTGGCTAAGGTCCGCACGACGACCAAAGAACAGCTTGAATGGCATGGTGTTGGGGGCAAGGGGTCCATGCGGAATCTGGTTCCACACCCAAGTGGAGTAGCGGGTAGTCTCAGACCAGAAACTCTGACCACGGTCAAGAAAACCAGCCTCGGCCATCATGGTGCGGACGTCCTTAATAAGGGTACGGTTCTAGCATATTGCAATCCCATTCTGTTGAGGACAATAGGCGGTGAAGATCTCATGAACAATTCCCTCATGATCGAAAAAGGTCGTGGTGTCGCCAAGGAACTCACCATCACGATCAGAGCAAAATTGGAGAAGCTAGTGATGAATCTGGCACTGAGAAGAGGCATATCAAGACTGGATGGTCACTGCAATATCGCTCTTTACGCGGAGGAAGAAGACCCACGTGAAGCGGGAGTAGTCGTCAATCAGGCTGAGGACGTACGTGGCAAGCTCAGCAAGAGACTCATCCTAGAGAGGCCTGAGGACGTCAGCATGGACCAGATCGAGTGGCACAAAAGCGCGGGAGGGGGAGGACGGGAAAGGGAGACAATGCATCTTACCGATGGCATAAAAGGTACAGTTCACAGCGCATGGGGTACGGAACGACGGATCGGACAATCCATCGGCCGGGAATGTGCAAAGGAGAGAGGCGATGGCAGAAGTCGGGAGATGACAAAGGCAACGCTGAAGGAGATGAGATTGGGCAGAGCGGGAGAAGGAGACAAGCGTGGTGGCGTCGGCCGCGTGGAAGGATATACTGGGGGAACCAAGGACCTGATACAGGCCCGCGCCAAGGGGTTGGCGACCGCGAAGGACGACACGCCCACTGGTGCGATCAGTGGTGGCGACAAGACCAAGCGCATAAGTGGTAGAGAAACCATAGGTGTCGAGCGTTGGGACAGAAAGGAAAGAGAATTCAAAGGTAGGGACATAAAGAATAGAGGACAAGGACAAGTCATCGGCGGGGGACGTCACATAGGGAGTGCCAACACCAAGAACAAGCAAGGGTGCACCATCACGAATGAAGACAGCTATGATGACAAGGACAGGACTGAACGACATGAAGAGCTCACGGACAGGGCACATGTGATCCGTGGCAGCCCCGTCAACGACCCAAGACAAGGAGACAACGCGCTTAGTGCCGAAAAGAAGGCAGTAGGTGGTTGTGCGTGGAGCTAAGCCAGCTGACATAGGGAGCACCGGGGAAAGAGGAGGAGACAGCGAAGAAGAGGCAGGTGTGGCAAAGCAATCATACAAGGGGGACATACCAGCAGGCGGTGGACCACAGATGACACCCTCCGCAAGAACGCAGCAAATCAAGGCCACAATGGCGTCCTCATTGAGAGGAGGAGCAGTAGTGGCAAGGGGTGCGGGGCCGGCGGGTGGGGCAAGGGGAGCGACACATTGTGCGGAGCCGCCAGGTGCAGCGAGAGGAGCGGGTCCAAGGAGTGGTGTAGGAGGAGCACCGAGGGCACGGCCACGTAGAGGAGCACGCTAACAAGCGATCCGCTCACGAAGGTCGGGGACTGGGGGCAAGGGAAGGGCATCATGGCGATGGCGTCACAGTTCGAATAGATGGGCAAGCGACCACCACCGCCACCAGCGGGAGCCCGGACGGCGAGAGCATGGGCGGCAGGGGGTGGAAGGATGTTAGGGAGGGCGTCAAGAAGAATGGGCTGTACAAGAGTGGTAGCTGGCTCTGATGGAATCTGGAACACTCAGAGACCATCAAGGAGAGCTAGCCAGACAGCACCAGGCGTGTGACAGGCGTGTTGCAAAGTCAAGGCAAGGGGGAGGGAGGTGAGAGCGCCAGAGAAAGCGGGACCAAGGCCAGCCACGATGGAAGTCACAAATACCTGGTCTGTAAGGGAGGCACCCGCTGTGAGCAGCTCGCTCTGAAGGAGATCCGCACGGCCCAAGTAGGCCTCAAGAGACTCATCGGGACGGCGGCAAAAAGTGCAAAAATTGGCCAGAAGGGAGGCGATAGAGCAAAGAGAGTCGGAGTAGTAGAGCGCAAGAACGGAGGCCCAGGCCTCGTGAGGGTGAACAGAAAGAGCGGGGGTGGGGGCAAAGCAATCAAGCTGGCGGTGTGCGACGGTGGGGGCAGGAGAGTAAAGAAGGTAAAATACGAGGGACGCACCGTCTCGGTGCGTGGGAGGGAGGGTGGGAGCTGGGTCGTAGTGCTCCCAAAGACCGCGCATGTGCGTCTACAAGACAAAACGAGCAGACCACTTGTTGAAAGGTGTGCCGGCAGCGTGGCTGGGAGCAAAGGTGAGAGGCATCTGTGAGGTGGGTAGGTGAAGGCCAAGGTTGAAAAGCTGAGCAACGGCGAGTGTCATGGCATCGAGATGAGCCTCGGTGCGCGCAAGGGAAGCGTGAGGGTCACCGGCAGTAGCCTCTCCAATGGTAGCAGCACCTCAAGCAGGAGGAACACCTTTGGCAGCAACCGCACAGCCGGTGGCAGCGGCACCTCCGGCAGCAGCACCACCACCACTGGCAGCGCCATTGCCGGCACCCACCGCAATGGCACCACCGGCTGCAGCTACACCACCGGCGAGACCAGCAGGGATGGCACCACCACCAACGTCAACCGTAGCACCACCACCAGCACCGCCCAAGGCCCTAACGACACCAGCAGCGGCACCGTTGGCAGTGGCAACTCCTCCCAAGGGGACACCACCATCGGGAGCGGCCACGCCACCCCAAGTGACAGCGTCGCCCATCCCCGCAGGGCTGCGGACGGCGCCGGCGTGGGGAGGGTGGGCCGCAGGACCACCAAGGGGAGGGGGGGCAAGGGAGTGGTCGAGAACTGGACAAGTCGCAAGGGCATCGACAATGGCTGTCAAGAGGAGGGCGTGGGGATCGCGAGGAGGAGCTGGCTGCGGGACAAGGGGCAGAGGGAGAGGAGCACAAAGAGCGGCAAGAGCAAGAGTGACGACCGCAACCGCAGCGGACCAAGGGGAGAGAATGGTGGACTCGTCAGCAAGACCAGAGCCATTAGAGGCGGGGGACTAGGGGAACGAGAGGAGGCATCGACAAACTGTGCCTCGGCACGAGCGACTCTGGTAGCAACCGCAGCTACCAAGGCACGGGCGAGACCAAGCTCCGGCATGGGGCTACACGAGGTAAGGGACAGAGCAAGAGAAGTAAGGAACAGGCGGCTACAGGAGGACCGAGTAGTGAGCAGAGACAAGGGAAGAACCATGGTGCGGAGTGTGTATTTAGGGGTATTTGTAAGGGGGGTGGGAAGCAAGAGAGGAAAAAATGTGCGAGAGGTCAAGGCCGCTGACCTGCCGACAAGACACACGAAGCACAGGAAAGAAGGAAAGAGCCCAAGGGCGAAATATAGGATGATAGTGAGACGCGACCAAGCATGTACGACAGAGAGGCAATGCGAGGACGTCAACAACAGGAGAGAAGAGAGACGAAAACGGAGGTACAAGGGGAGGGCACAGGCAATAGAAGGAGACGGGAAGGAGAGCACAGGGAGAGGAAAGTGAGGGAACTGGGAGGGGAATGAGACAGGGGAAAGAAGGAAGGAGCGGAAGAGAGGAGAGAGAGGAGGGGGTATAGGAGCACGAAGAAGCGATGGTAGAGAGAGGAGAGAGAGGGAGAAAAAAAGAGGAGGAGAGTGTAGGAAGAGGAGAGGGAGGGAGAATAGAGAAGGGAGATAGAGAGAGGCGGAGAGAGTGGGAGAGAAAGAGAGGGAGGGTAAAAGAGGGTGAGAGAGAGAAGGGGAGAGGGGAGAGAGAGAGAGGGAGTGAGGAGGACGAGCTGTGGGGGCACAGGTGGAGAGGAATGAAGAAAGGAAGAGAGAGGAAGGAGTAGGGTCGGGAGGGAGGGCAAGGGAAGGAGGGGGGAAGGAGGGAAGATCTCACGGACAGAGAGAGAAAAGGAGGGAGAGAGAGAGAGAGAGAGGAAAATCAAGAGGGAGAGGAAGAGAGAGGGGGGAGGGGCAAAAGAGTGGGGAAGGAGGGGAGTGAAAGGAGGGGAGAGGGGGGAAGAGGAGAGAGAAGGGGGAAGGCGAAGGTGAGAGGAGCAGGGAGAGAGGGGGGATAGGGACGGAGTCAGAAGGAGCGGAGGGGAGGAGAGGGAAAGGAGGCGGCAGCGGCGAACAACCGAGGAAGCGGGGCAGCGAGGGACAGGGCGGGGACCAATGCGACGAGGGGAGGGCACCCGGAGGCCGGAGGGGACGGCTGAGCGGAGGGAGGTGGAGCAGCACCACGGGGCAGCGGAGGGGCGACGAAGAGGAAGGGCTAAGAGTGAGGGGAGAGCCCAACGGTGCGCCGGACCGGGATCGGACGCCGAGCGAGAGCCGATGGAGCCGATGGAGCAGTGACGGTGAGGATGGAGGCCAAGGAGCAGAAGGCGGGGAGAGCAAGGGAGCCGATACGGGAGAGAGAGAGAGAGAGAGAGAGAGAGAGAGAGAGAGAGAGAGGGAGAGAGAGAGAGAGAGAGAGAGAGAGAGAGAGAGAGAGAGAGAGGGAGAGAGAGAGAGAGAGAGAGAGAGAGAGAAGGGGCGGACAAACAGAGAGAAACAAGGAGAGAATGAGCCGAGCAAAGCCCCGCCCAAGGCACTAAGGTCGAAGACCAACAAGGGCAAGGGGGACACCAAGGGGGAAGAAGGGAGGAGGGGGTTGAAGACGGCGAGCGAGGGAGCGGGACGGAGGGGAACACGGATAAAGCACATTAAAGGAAAGGACGTGGATACGAGCCACACACGAGCACCCATGAGGCACACAGAGGGTGCACACGAGGTGCAAAGACAGGGAGAAAAAAGGGGGAAAAGAGGAGAAGGAAAAACAAAAGGGAAAAAGAGGAGGAATTGGAAAGGAGAGAAAGAAGGGAAAAGGAGAGACGAGGGTGTAGAGCACTCAAGACAAAAGTGAGGACCAAAGGGAAGAAAAGGAACGAGCTCACCAAAGGGCGGAGACGTAGCCAAATAGAGGAGACGGGAGCACACACCGAGAAAGCCCGGTTGACCGATAGACACGAGGGCCAAAGATTGGGACCCGGAGCACAGGGACGAGTAGACGATAAAAGGACATGCAGAAGCACATGGGAGAAGGAGAGTGAACGTGATAAAAAAGCCGAAAGAAAAAATGAGGGGAGAAGAAGAGAAGAGTGCGGAGAAGATGAAGGGGGACGAAGGAAAAGGGCAGGGAGAAAAGAGCGAGGAGTGGGCGGGTACAGCAAGGAAGGGGAGGGATAGGGAAAGAGACAGGATAGGGAAAGAGAGGGGGAGGGAAACGGGGGGAAGGAGGGGAGGGAGACAGTGGAAAGAGGGAGGGATAGGGAATCATAGGAGAAGTGAGGGAATGAAGCAAAGAGAGAGCAAGCGTGTCAGAGAAAGAGAAGGGGTACGGAGAAGTAAGGGAGAGGGGGGCAGAGAGAGAGAGAGAGAGGAATAAGAGCAAGGAAGGGAAGGAGGAAGAGAGATGGGGAGAGAGAAAGAGAGGAGAGAGGGAAAAAGAGAGAGTGGGAGGATGAGGATGGAGACAGTACAGAGAGAGAGAGAGAGGGGGGAAAAGAGAGAGGGAGGACTGAGGGATGGAGGGGCGGGGAGAGGGAGAGAGAGAAGAAGAGTGAGGGGGGGTTAGGGAAGGGCAGGGAGGAAGAGGAGAGAGGGAGATGGTGGGTGGGGATAGAAAGAGAGGGAGAGAGAAAGAGAGACAGAGAGAGAGGGGGAGCAAGCAGGGAGTGGGAGGGAGAAATAGAGGGACAGGAAAAGGAAGAAAGAGACAGAGGGAGAGAGGGGAAAGAAATAGAGGGACCGAGTAAGAGAGCAGGGAGAAAGAAAGAGAGAGAGGGGGAGGGAGGAGCTCAAGAGGGGGAGCAGAGGGTGTGTGTGTGTGTATGTGTGTGTGTGTGTGTGTGTGTGTGTGTGTGTGTGTGTGTGTGAGAGAGAGAGAGAGAGAGAGAGAGAGAGAGAGAGAGAGAGAGAGAGAGAGAGAGAGAGAGAGAG
>SZWC01017432.1:0-17471 GCA_023375785.1 Penium margaritaceum
TCTGAGAATGAGCGTGTTTTCAGCAAGCATGAGCTCATTCAGACAGCTCGCAGGAACAGGCTCAACACTTCAACACTTGAAATGCTGGTGAGGGTGAACGTGCGACTGACCCGACTTTACGGCAAGGCGAAGGGACCAAAGGTGGCAGACGTGGTCAAGGGCTCTGCTGGAGAGGAAGAAGCAGAAAGTGGGAGCGACGTGGATGGGGAGTTGGAGGAAGGAGACCAAGAAGATGTTTGGGACCTTGACATTGCAGGAGCACAGGATAGTGGAGATGAGCTGGAGGCAGCAGCAGGGGCAGGAACCAATTGTGCTGCACGCGGTGATGGGGAGGATGAAGCGGTTTTGGGCGGTGATGATTCTGACACAGACAAAGAGGATGAGCTAGATGAGGAGATTGAAGAGCTCAGTGAAGGTGGGAGCGATGACGGTGGGGATGGTGAGAATGAAGAGGAGGAAGAGGCAACTGGAACTCCAGCCGTGGAGGAAGTTGCTAGGATTCTATGACGGGGTATGAGGAAGCGCAAGGACTTGGAAGCACCACTTCCAGAAGATGCAAGTGGTGCAGCAGGAGCTGCTATCCGAACATCTACAATAGATTCCCGGTCTGTTTCTGTAACAGCCCGCTCACAGGATGCAGCAGGTGCACGTACTCAAGCTGCTGCAACACGCTCAGTTACATCTGTAGAAGCAGCTGCTTCCGCAGCAGTACCTGCTACTGCTGTTGCCACGGGCCAAGCTGCTTCTCCAAGCCGCAATAGGAGGGCACGCCTTGGCTAGGACTTATGCATTGAATCTGTTTGGTCAGGTTTTCTTCCTTCCACTTTTGTGACTCAGATACAAAGCCTATCTTGACTTGTCACACAGTCAATGGTGTAACCTGCATTTTAAATGAATTTTCATTGCCATCTCTTGTCTATATTGTTCCACTAGTATATTTTCTTTCTTCCCACCTCAGTAAGGAATGATGTGAGGAAAGTGGTGAAGTGCAAAACCTGAAGTAATGTAGTGAATTGCTGAACACATAGTAAGCACAGTGGTAGATTACACAACACCTAAATTCAGTGAAGTTGTAAATTCTGGTACAAAGGCCTGATTTAAGTCGGTCCACAATGTTGCATTGCCTCTCCCACTGATTTCTGGCAAAAATGACATGACCGACTTCCGACTTGGCTCAGTAAGGGGCAACTTTTCACTTTAGACTTCCGACTTGGGCACCGACTTGGACTTGGAGAAGGCAACATGGGCACTTACATGCACGTACACGCAATGACACGCACTTACACGCACTTACACGTACTTACACGTACTTACATACACTTACGCGCACTTACATTCCCTTACACACACTTACATGTACTTACACGTCCTTAAATACACTTACATACACTAACACTAACTTACACGCACTAGCACGTATTGGCACGCACTGGCACGCACTTACACGTACTTATACGCACTTACACACACTTACACGCACGTACACGTACTTACACGCATTTACATGCACTGACACGCACTCACACATACTTACACGCACTTACACAATATTACACACACTTACACGTACTTACACGCACTTACACATACTTAGACCTACTTGCATATACTTGCACACACTTACACGCACTTACAGGAACTTACACGCACTTACACGTACTTACACGCACTTACACATACTTCACATACACTTACACGCACTAAAACACACTTACACTCACTTGCACGTACTTACATGCACTTATACATACTTACACGCACTTTCACGTACTTACACGCACTTACACGCACTTACACAAACTTACGCGTACTTATACGTACTTACACACACTTACACGTACATACACGCATTTACACGTACTTACACAACCTTACACACACTTACACGTTCTTACACACACTTACACGCACTTACACGCACTTACACGCACTTACACACACTTACCGCACTTACAAGAACTTACATACACTTACACTTACTTACACGCACTTGCACACACTTACACGCACTTACATGCACTCACACGCACTTACACACACTTACACGTACCTACATGCACTTACACATAATTACACGCACTTACACGCACTTACACATACTTCTACGAACTTACATGCAATTACACGCACTTATACAAACTTACACGTACTTACACGTACTTACAAGTACTTACATACACCTACATGCACTTACACGCACATACACGCACTTACACGCACTTACACACACTTACACGTAGTTCTACGCACTTGCATGTACTTGCACACACTTACACGCACTTACACACACTTATATACACTTATACGCACTTACACGTACTTATACATACTTACACGCACTTACACGAACTTAAACGCACTTACACACACTTACACGCACTTACACGCACTTACACGCACTGACACGTACTTACACGTACTTACACAAATATACACACACTTACACCCACTCACACGCACTTAAACGTACTTATACGCACTTATATGCACTTACACATACTTACACGCACTTACACGAACTGATACGCACTTACATGCACTTACACGCAGTTACACGCACTTGTACACACTTACACACACTTACACATACTCACACCTACTTACACACATTTACATGCACTTACATGCACTTACACGCAATCACATGCACTTACACGCACTTACACGCACTTACACGTACTGACACAAACTTACATGCACTTACACGCACTTGCACGCACTTACACGAATGTACACGCACTTACACGCACTTACACAAACTTACAAGAACTTACATGCACTTACACGTACTTACACGTACTCACATGCCCTTACATGCACTCACACGTACTAACACACACTTACACGCACTTATCCATACTTACACGTACTTACATACACATACACGCACTTACACGCACTTACATGCACTTACATGCACTTACACGTACTTGCATGTACTTGCACACACTTACACACACACTTACACATATTTACACGCACTTACACAAACTTAAACGCACTTATACGCACTTACACGCACTTACACGCACTTACACGCACTTACACGTACTTACACGCACTTACACGCACCTACATGCACTTACACGAACGTATACGCACTTACACGCACTTACACACACTCACACGCACTTGCACGTACTTACACGTACTTAAACGCTCTCACATGCACTTACATGCACTTACACGCACTTACACGCACTCACACACATTTACACGCACTTACACACACTTACGCACACTTACACGTACTTACACATACTTATACGCACTTACACGAACTTACACGTATTTATACACACTTCCACGTACCTACATGTAGTTACATGCACTCACACGCACTTTTACATACTTACACTAACTTATACGCACTTACACGCACTTACACACACTTACACAAACATACACATACTTCCACACACTGGCATGCACAAGCACGCACTTACACGCACTTACACACACTTACACACACTTACACATACTTACACATACTTACACACACTTACATGCACTAAAACACACTTACACATACTAACACACACTTACACGAAGTTACATGCACTTACACGCACTTACACGCACTTACACGTTCATAGACACACTTACATGTACTTGCACACACTTACACGCACTTACACACACTGACACGTATTTACACGAACTTACACACACTTACACACGCTTCACACACACTTAGACGCACTTAAATACACTTATACTTACTTACACGTACTTACACGCACTTGTACGTACTTACACGCACTTTCACGTACTTACGTGCACTTACACACACTTACACACACTTACAGGAACTTACACACACTTACATGCACTTACACACACTTACACACACTTACACGTACGTACACGTATTTACACACACTTACACAAACTTACACACAATCACACGCTCCTACACGCACTTACACGTACTTACACGCATTTACATGCACTTATACGTACTTACACACACTTACACGAACTTATACGTACTTACACGCACTTATACGTACTTACACGCACTTACACGTACTTACAGGCACTTGCGCGCACTTACACACACTTACACGAACTCGAACGCACTTACACGAACGTATACGCACTTACATGAACTTACACGCAATTACACGCACTTACACGCACTTACACGCACTTACCAAACTTACACGCACTTATACACACTTACACGTACTTACACACACTTACACAAATGTACACACAATTACACGCACGTACACAAACTTACATGCACTTACACGTACTTACACGCACTTACATGCACTCACATGCACTTACACACACTTACACGCACTTACACGCACTTACACGCAGTTACACACACTGACACAAACTCACACGCACTTATACGTTCTTACACAAACTTATACGTACTTACATGATCTTCCACAAACTTACACAAACTTACACGCACTTACACACACATACACGCACTTACACGTACTAACACACAATTACACATACTTACACAAACGTACACGTACTTATAAGCACTTACACGAACGTACATGCACTTTCACGCATTTACACGCACTTACACGCACTCACACGCACTTACACATTCTTACACGCACTTACACGCACTTATACGCACTTACATGCACTTACACGTACTTACACGCACTTACATGCACTTATACGCACTTACACATACTTATAGGTACTTACACAAAGTTACACACACTTATACGTACTTACATACACCTACACGCACATACACGCACTTACACATACTTGAACACACTTACACGCACTTACACATACTTACACGCACTGACAAAAACTCACTCACACTTACACGCACGTACACGCACTTACACACACTTACATGCACTTATACGAAAACACAACTTACATACACTCACACACACTTACACACACGTACACGCACTTACACCCACTTATGCGCACTTACACGCACTTACTCGAACATACACGCACTTACACGCACTTACACGAACTAACACACACTTACACGTACTTACACGTACTTATACACACTTACACGCACTTACACGCACTTACACGTACTTACACAAACTTACACACACTGGCACGCACTAGCACATATTGGCACACACGTACACGCACTTCTACACACTTACACACACTTACACACACTTACACACACGTACACACACTTATACGTACTTACACACACTTACACGCACTTACACACACTTACACAAACTTACATGTACTTACACGCACTTACACACACTTACGCATACTTACACGTACTAACACACACTAACACACACTTACACATACTTACACGTACTTACATGTACTTACACATACTTACTCGCACTTGCATGCACTTGCACACACTTACACACACTTACACGCACTTACACACACTTACACGCACGTACACACACTTACACGCACTTACACGCTCTTACACACACTTTACACTCTTTACACACACTTAAACGTATTCATACGCACTTATACGTACTTACACGTACGTACACGCACTTATACACACTTTCACGTACTCATACACACTTACACGCACTTACACGCACTTACACGTACTTACACGCACTTACATGCATTTATATACACTTACACAAACTTACACGCACTTGTACACACTTACACATACTTACACGCACTTACACGCACTTACACTCACTTACACACACTTATATTACACAAAGTTATACGTACTTACACGTACTTACACGCACTTGCACGCACTTACACACACTTACATGCACTCACACGTACTTACACGCACTTACAGGCACTTACATACACTTACACGCAATGACACGTACTTACACACACTTACACGCACTCAGACGCACTCACAGGAACTTACCCGTACTTACACGTACTTACACGCACTCACACGCACTTATACGAACGTACACATACTTCCACGCACTTACACAAACTTACACGCACTTACACGCACTTACATACACTTACACACACTGACGCGTACTTACACACACTTACACGCACTTACACGCACTTACACATACTTACACGCACTTACACACAGTTACACGCACTGACACGAACTCACATGCACTTACATGAACTTACACGCAATTAAACAACCTTACACAAACTTACACGAACGTATACGCAATTACACGCACTTAAACACAATCACTCACACTTAAACACACTTACACACACTTACACGTACTTACACAAACATACACGCACTTACACGCACTTACACAAATTTACATGCACTTACACGCACTTACACGCACTTACACGCACTCACACGCACTTGTACATACTTACACGCACCTACACACACTTACACACACTAATTCGTACTTACATGCACTAACACGTACTTACACTCACTGACAGGAACTCAGACGCACTTACACGCACTTATACAAACTTACACATACTTACACGTACTTACACAAACGTACACAAACTTACACGCACTTACACGCACTTACACACACTTATACGCACTTACACGCACTTACTCGCACTTACACACACTTACACGCACTAACACACACTTACACGAACTTACACGCAGTTGCACGCATTGGAATGCATTGGCATGCACTTGCGTGCACTTACACGCACTTACACGCACTAACACGCACTTACACACATTTACACGTACTTATATACACTTACACGCACTTACACGCACTTACACACACTTACACGTACTTGTATGCACCTACATGAACTTACATGAACTTACACACACTTCCACGCACCTACACATACTTACACGTACTTACACTCACTTAAATGCACTTACACAAACTTACACACACTTAAATGCACTTACACGCACTTACACGGAGTAACACAAACTTACACGCACTTATACACACTTACACGCACTTACAAACACTGACACACTCTTACACGTACTTACACATACTTACATGTACTTACATACACTTACACGTACTTGCACGCACTTACATGCCCTTACACACACTTACACACACTTACACGTACTTACATGCACTTACATGCACTTACACAAACTTACACATACTGGCACACACAAGCACACACTGGCACGCACGTATACGCACTTACACGCACTTACATGCACTTACATGCACTTACACGTACGTACATGCACGTACATGCACTAACACACACTTACACATACTTACACGCACTTACATGAAGTTACATGCACTTACACGCACTTACATGCACTTAAACGTACTTAGACACACTTGCATGTACGTACACACACTTACACGTACTTACACACACTTACACACACTTACAGGAATGTACATGCACTTACACGCATATACACAAATTTACACGCACTTACAAGTATACACACACACATACACGCACTCACACGCACTTACACGCACTTACACGTACTTGAACGTACTTACATGCACTTACATGTACTTACACGCATTGACACGAACTCACTCACACTTACATGCACTTACATGCACTTACACACACTTACACGGACTTACACGAACTTACATGCACTCACATGCACTTACACACGCGTACTCGCACTTACACGCCCTTACGCGTACTTACACGCACTTACACGAAAGTACACGCACTTACACGCACTTACACGATCTTACACACACTTACACGTACTTGGATGCACTTACACAGAATTTCACACACTTACACACACTTAAATGCACTTACACGAACTTACACATACTTATACTAACTTACACGCACTTACACGCACTTAAACGCACTTACACGCACTTACACGTACTTACACGCACTTACACACACTTACACACACTTACACGTACTTGTACAAACTTACACACATTGTCACACACTAGCACGCACTGGCAAACACTTACACGCACTTACATACACTTACATGCACTTACACGCAGTTACACACATGTACATATACGTATACATACTTACACGCACTTACACGCACTTACACGTACTTTTACGCACTTACACACACTTACGCGTACTTGCATGCACTTACACATACTAACACGCACTTACACATGCTTACAACCACTTACACAAACTTACACGTACTTATATGCACGTACACGTACTTACACGCACTTACATACACTTACATGCACTTACATGCACTCACATGCACTTACACATACTAACACGCACTTACACATACTAACACGCACTTACACATACTTACATGCACTTACACGCAGTTACACACATGTACATATACGTATACATACTTACACGCACTTACACGCACTTACACGTACTTTTACGCACTTACACACACTTACGCGTACTTGCATGCACTTACACATACTAACACGCACTTACACATGCTTACAACCACTTACACAAACTTACACACACTTACACACACTTACACGTACTTATATGCACGTACACGTACTTACACGCACTTGCATGCACTTGCACATACTTACATGCACTTACACATACTTACACGCACTTACACATACTTACAACCACTTACACAAACTTACACACACTTACACACACTTACACGTACTTATATGCACGTACACGTACTTACACGCACTTGCATGCACTTGCACATACTTACATGCACTTACACATACTTACACACACTTACACGCACGTATACGCACTTATAGGAACTTACACACACTCTACACCGCTTTCACGCACTTAAACCTACTTTTACTCACTTACACACACTTACACACACTTACACGCACTTCCATGCACTTACACATACTTTCACGCACTTACACGCACTTACACACACTTACACACACTTAAACGTACTTACACGCACTTACATGCATTTATGAATACGTACATAAACTAAGACGCACATATACACACTTACACGCATTTATACACACTTACACGCACTTGCACGCACTTACACGCACTTGCATGCACTCACACGTACTTACACGCACTTACACGTACTTATATACACTTACACGCAATTACACGTACTTACACACACTTACACACACTTACATGTACTGACACAAACTTACCCACACTTAGACGTACTTACACGCACTTATACGCACTTACACAAACGTACATGCACTTCCACGAACTTACACAAACTTACACACACTTACACGCACTTACATACACTTACACACACTCATACGTACTTACACGCACTTAGACATACTTACATGCACTTATACACACTTACACGCACTTACATGCACTTAAACCCACTTCTACACACTTACACATACTGACACAAACTCACATGCACTTACACGAAGTTACACGCACTTAAACAAACTTACACGAACTTACACAAGCTTATACGCAATTACACGCACTTATATATACTTAAATTCACTTACACACACTTACACAAACATACACACACTTACACGCACTTACACAAGCTTACACGTATTTACACGTACTTACAAGCACTTACATACACTCACACGCACTTGCACGCACTTACACACACTTACACACAATTACACACACTTACACACACTTACACGCACTTACACTCACTGACACGAACTCACACACACTTACACGCATTTACACGAACTTACACACACTTACACGTACTTACACAAACTTACACGAACTTAAACGCACTTACACACATTTACACACACTTATACACACTTACATGCACTTACACGCACTTACACACACTTACACGCACTTACACACACTTTAATGAACTTACACGCAGCGGCACGCATTGGCACGCATTGGCACGCATTGGTACGCACTTGCATGCACTTACACGCACTTACACGCACTTACACGCACTTACGCACACTTACACGCATTTACACGCACTTGTATACACTTACACGCACTTACACGTACTTACACACACTTACATGTACTTGTACGCACTTATACAAACTTACACGCGCTTACACACACTTCAACACACCTACACGTACTTACATGTACTTACACACACTTACACGCACTTAAACGAACTTATACGCACTTACACACACTTACACGCACTTACACAGACTTACACAAACTTACACGCACTTACACGCACTTAAACGCACTTACACGCACTGACACACACTTACACATACTTACACGCACTTACACGCACTTACGTTCACATACACACACTTACACGTACTTGCACGCCCTTCCACACACTTAGACGCACTTACACGCACTTACACGTACTTACATGTACTTAAACAAACTTACACGTACTGGCACACACTGGCACACACTGGCACGCACTTACATGGACTAACACGCACTTACATGCACTTACGTGCACTTACACGTACGTACACGTACTTACATGCACTAACACACACTTACACATACTTACACGCATTTACATGAAGTTACATGCACTTACACGCACTTACACACACTTACACGTACTTAGACGTACTTGCATGTACTTGCACATACTTACACGCACTTACACGCACTTACACGCACTTACACACACTTACACGCACTTTGACACTTCGTACACACTTACACACACTTAAACACATTTACACTCGCTTACACGTACTTACACACACTTATACGCACTGACACGCTTTTTCACGTACTTATATGCACTTACACGCACTTACACACACTTACTCGGACTTATACACACTTACACGCACTTACACACACGTACACGCACTTACACATATGGACACGTATTTACACGCACTTACACAAACTTACACATACTTACACGCTCTTACACGCACTTACACGCAGTTACACGCATTAAAATGCACTTACACGTACTTACACGCACTTACACATACTTATACGCACTTACATAAACTAACACGCACTTACACACACTTGCTCGCACTTACACATACTTACACGCACTCACACGCACTTACACGCACTTATACGTACTTACATGCACTAACATGCAATTACACGTACTTACATGCACTTACACACACTTACCAAAGTTACATGCACTTATACACAGTTGCACGTACTTACACACACTTACACAAATGTACATGCACTTACATGCACTTATACAAACGTACACGCACTTACATGCACTTACACGCACTTACATGCACTCACACATACTTACACCTACTTACACACACTTACACGCACTTACACACACTTACACACACTTACATGCACTTACACACACTGACACAAACTCACACGCATTTACACGCACTTACACAAACTTACACGCACTTACACAATCTTACACAAACTTACACAAACCTACACGCACATCCACACACGTATACACACTTAAACATACTTACACACAATTACACGCACTTACACAATCGTACACGCAGTTACACGCACTTAGACAAACTTACACATATTTACACGCACTTACACGCACTTACACGTACTCACACGTACTTACACATTCTTGCACGTACTTACATGCACTTATACGCACTCACATGCACTTACACACACTTACACACACTTACACACACTTACACGCACTTACACATACTTATACACACTTTCACGAACTTACACGCACTTATACGCACTTACATATACCTACACGTACTTACATGCACTTACACGCACTTACACGTACATACACACACTTACACGCACTTACATGAACTTTTACGCACTTACACACACTTACACACACTTAAAGGAATATACACGTACTTACACGCACTTACACAAATTTACACGTACATACACACACTCACACGCACTTACACACACTTACACGTACTTACACGTACTCACACGAACTCGCTCACACTTACACGCACTTATATGCACTTACAAATACTTACACGAACTTACACAAACTTACATGCACTCACACGCACTTACACACACGTACATGCACTTACACGCACTTACGCATACTAACACGTACTTACACAAAAGTACACGCACTTACACGCACTTACACAATCTTACACACACTTACACGTACTTAGATACACTTACACGGAATTTCACGCACTTGCACATACTTAAATGCACTTACACGCACTTACACGCACTTATACACACTTAAACGTACTTATACTAACTTACACGCACTTACACACACTTACATGCACTTACACGCACTTACACGTACTTACACGCACTTACACATACTTACACACACTTACACGTACTTATACAAACTTACACACACTGTCACGCATTAGCACGCACTGGCATACACTTACACGCACTTACACACACTTACACGCACTTACATGCACTTACACACATGTACACACACTTACACATACTTATACACACTTACATGCACTTACACGCTCTTACACAAACTTACACGTACTTACACGCACTTACACACACTTACGCGTACTTACACGCACTTAAACACACTAACATACACTCATACATGCTTACACGCACTTACACAAACTTACACGCACTTACACACACTTACACGTACTTATACGGACTTACACGTACTTATACGCACTTGCATACACTTGCACACACTTACATGTACTTACACGCACTTACACACACTTACACGCACGTACACATCTTTATACGCACTTACACATATGTACACACACTTTACACCACTTACACGCACTTAAACATACTTATACTCACTTACAGGTACTTACACACACTTACACGCACATACACACACTTACATATATTTTCACGCACTTATACGCACTTACACACACTTCCACACACTTAAACGTACTTACACGCACTTACATGCATTTGTATATACATACACAAACTAAGACGCACAAATACACACTTACACACATTTATACGCACTTACATGCACTTGCACGCACTTACACGCACTTACATGCACTCACACGTACTTACACGCACTTACACTTACTTACATACACTTACACGCAATTACACGTACTTACACACTCTTACACGCACTTACACGTACTGACACAAACTTACCCACACTTACACGTACTTACACACACTTATACGCACTAATACAAACGTACACGCACTTCCACGCACTTACACGAACTTATACGCACTTACACGCATTAATATACACTGACACGCACTCATACGTACTTACACGCACTTACACACACTTACATGAACTTATACACACTTACACGCACTTACATGCACTTACACCCACTTATACGCACTTACACGTACTGACACAAGCTCACACGCACTTACACAAAGTTACTCGCACTTAAACAAACTTACACGAAGTTACCCAAACTTACACGCAATTACACGCACTTATAGGCACTTGAATATACTTATACACACTTACACAAACATACACACACTTACACGCACTTACACAAATTTACACGTACTTACACGCACTTACAAGTACTTACATACACTCACACGCACTTGCACGCACTTACATGCACTTACACACACATGCACTTACACGCACTTACACGCACTTACACACACTTATACTCACGGACACAAACTCACACGCACTTACACGTACTTACACGAACTTACACACACTTACACACACTTACACAAACTTACACTTACACGCACTTCCACGCACTTACACGCACTTACACGCATTTACACGTACTTACACGCACTTACACGCACTTACACGTACTTACACGCACTTACATACACTTACATACACTTACCCACACTTACACGAACTTACAGGCACTGGCACGCACAAGCACGCACAAGCACGTACTTGCTTGCACTTAAACGTACATACACGCACTTACACGCACTTACACACACTTACACGCACTTACACGCACTTACACACACTTAGACGCACTTGCACGCACTTACACCCACTTACACGTACTTACACACACTTATACACACTTCCACGTACTTACACACACTTACACGCACTAACACGCACTTACACATACTTGCACACACTTACACGTACTTACACGCACTTACACACACTTACACGGACTTACACACACTTACACACACTTATACGTACTTGCATGTACTTGCACATACTTACATGCACTTACACGCACTTACATGCAGCTCCACGCACTTACACGTACTTACACACACTTACACGCACTTACACACACTTGCACACACTTACTTAAACTTTTACACACTTACACACACTTACACGAACTTATACGCACTTACACGCACTGATACGTATTTACACGCACTTACATGCACTCACACATACTTACATGCGCTGACACACACTTACACACACTTACACGTATTTTCACGCATTTACACGCACTTACATGCATTTACACACACTTATACACACTTAGATGCACTTACATGCATTTACACGTACTCGCACGTACTTACACACACTTATATGAACTTACACACACTTACACAGACTTACACATACCTATACGCATTAACACACACTTACACCTACTTACACGTACTTACACAAACTTACACGCACTTACACGTACTTACATGCACTTACACGCACTTACACACACTTACATACACTTCCACGCACTGACACAAACGTATACGCACTTACACACACTTACACGCATTTAAACGGACTTATACGAATGTACAGGCACTTATACGTACTTACACAAACGTAAACGCACTTACACGTACTTACATAGACTTACACGTAGTTACATGCACTTATACACACTGACACAAACTCACACGCACACACACGCACTTACAGGAACTTACACACACTTATACGTACTTGCACATACTTACACGCACTTACACACACTTACACGCACTTACACGCACTTACACGCACTAACACAAACTTATACGCACTTACATACACAGATACACACTTAAATGCACTTACACACACTTACACATACTTACATGCGCTTACATCCACTTACACACACTTACATGCACTTACACGTACTTTCACGCACTTACACTCATTTACACGCATTTACACGCACTTATACGCACTTAGACGTACTTACACATACTAATACGCACTTACACGTACTTACATGCACGTACACGAACTTACACGTATTTACACGCACTTACACGCACTTACATGCACCTACACGCACTAACACACCCTTACATGCACGTACACACACTTACACAAACTTACACGCACTTACACCTACTTACATGCACTTGCACGCACTTACACACACTTTTACGTACTTACACGAGCTGACACAAACTTACATGCACTTACACATACTTACACGCACTTACACGCACTTATACAAACATACATGCACTTACACACACTTACACGAACTTACACGCACTTACACTCACTTACATACACTTACACGCACGCACATGCACTTATACGTACTTACAGACACGTACACCCACTCACACGCACTTACACGTACTTACACGCACTTGCATACACTTACTCGCACTTACACGCACTGACACAAACTCACACGTACTTACACAAACTTACACGTACTTAAACAAACTTACACAAAGTTACACAAACTTACACGCAATTACACGCACCTACACACACTTACACGCACTAACACAAACATACACGCACTTACACGCACTTACACAAGTTTACACGCTCTTCCACACACTTATACGCACTTACACGCACTCACACGCACTTGCACACACTTACACATACTCACACACACCTACACACACCTACACGCACTTACACGGACTTACACGCACTTACACTCACTGACACGAACTCACACGCACTTACACGCACTTAGACAAACTTAAACACACTTACACTTACACGAACTTACATGAACTTACATGTACATACACGCACTTACACGCACTAACACGTACTTACACGTACTTACACGCACTTACACGCACTTACACGCACTTACACACACATACACACACTTATACACACAAACACAAACTTACACGCAGTGGCACGCACTGGCACACACTAGCATGCACTTGCACGCACTTACACGCACTTACACGCACTTACACGCACTTATACACACTTACACGCACTTATACGCACTTACACAGACTTACACGTACTTCCACGTACTTACACACACTAACACGCACTTACACATACTTACACGCACTTACATGCACTTACACGTACTTACACACACTTACACGTACTTCTACGCACTTACACACACTCACACGCACTTGCATGTACTTGCACACACTTACATGCACTTACACGCACTTACACGTACTTACACACACTTACACGCACTTACACACACGTACACGTACTTACACACACTTACACGCACTTACACAAACTTACATGCACTTATACGCACTTATACGCACTTACACGCACTGATACACACTTGCACATACGTACACGCACTTACACATACTTACATGCGCTTACACTCACTTACACGCACTTACATGCACTTACACATACTTTCACGCACTTACACGCACTCACACGTACTTAGACGCACTTACACGTACTTAGACGTACTCACATGTACGTACCTGCACTTTTACAAACTTACACGCACTTACACACACTTACACGCACTTACACGTACCTACACGCACTAACACGCACTTACACGTACTGACACACACTTACACGAACTTACACGCACTTACACACACTTACACGCACTTACACGCACTTACATGTACTTATACACACACGCACTTACATGCACTGACAAGAACTTACACGCACTTACACGCACTTACACGCATTTACACGGACTTACACAAACGTACACGCACTTACACGTATGTACAGGAACTTTCACGCACTTACACATACTTACACGCACTTACACACACTTCCACACACTTACACGCACTTACACGTACTTACACACACTTACGCGTACTTACACACACTTACACGCATTTACATGCCTTTATACACACTGACACAAACTCTCACGCACATAGAAGCACTTACAGGAACTTGCACACACTTACACGTACTTACACATACTTACACGTACTAACACGCACTTACACGCACTTACACGTACTTGCACGCACTTACACAAACGTACACGTACTTACACACACTTACACGAATTTATACACACTTACACGCACTGATACGCACTTACACGCACTTGCACGCACTTACACATACTTATACACGCTTACACGCACTTACACACACTCACATGCACTTACACGTACTTTCACGCACTTACACGCACTTACACGCACTCACACCTACTTACACACACTTACACAAACTTACACGTACTTACACGCACTTACACGCACTTACACGCACCTACATGCACTAACACACCTTTACACACACATACACGCACTTACACAAACTTACACGAACTTACACACACTTACACACACTTATACGCACTTACTCACACTTACACGCACTTACACAAACTTATACGTACTTACACGCACTTACACGCACTTACACGCATTTACACGGACTTACACAAATATACACGCACTTACACGCACTTACACAAACTTACACGCACTTACACGTACTTACACACACTTACACGCACTTACATGCACTTACACGCACTGACACAAACTCACACGCACATTCACGCACATACAGGAACTTACACACACTTACACGTACTTACACATACATACACGCACTTACATACACTTACACGCACTTACACGCACTTACA
>SZWC01017432.1:31134-50631 GCA_023375785.1 Penium margaritaceum
AAGGGATGGCGGAGTTCGGCAAGGGATGTGGCATGTGCTTGAAAATGTGCCATCTGCTGTGTGGCAAGAGGGGCAAGGAAGGAGTATGGACATGCCACCAATGCTTGGCACAGCCCAGAAAAGCAAACTGGGGTGCGGAGAGCTCTAGACTGCAGTGCTGCGGAGACGGATGCATGGGGGTTGTCACAGGGACAGCGTGCCATTGTGAGCACTGTGAAGGATGGGCCCACACACAGTGTGCCACAGAGGTGGGTAGGAATGAGGAGGGGCTGACGGTGTACCGCTGCACCAGCTGCAGGACATACGAACGAATCCCCCACTGCTCTACCTGCAAGAAGAGACTGGGCGCGGAAAATACCACCGCCGGAGCCAGGTGTGAGGGCTGCCAGCTGTATGTGCATCACGAATGCTCCGCGCGGTATCAGTGTGAAGGTGGAGAGGTGGAAACCTACTGCCGCCCTTGTCAACAGCGGCAGCAGCCAGCTCCCCAAGGAACGTTTACTCGCCTGTTGCAATAAGGAGACTCTAGGACAGAGTCTTGGAAAAGGGGGGTTGGGGGCATCAGTATCAGGCGAGGATCCACCGCATCTCCGCTAAGGAAAAGATGGATTCGCGGAGGAGAAATCACCGCCATCCACAGATCCGCGGAACAAAGCTTCTGCGGCCAGTGATCTGCGGAGGAGGATAACAGGGAAACCGCGGAGTGTCAGAGAACGCGCAAGGCATGCTGGCTCCCGCGAGAGAAGTGCGGTAGAGCGTGGGGTGGCGCGGAATCTAGAAGCAATCGGGGAGAAGAGGCAGGAAAAGTTGCCGCCAGGAGGCAAAAATGGCCGCGGAAGAACAGGAAAGGGAAGAAGAGTAGGATGAGAATCCGCGGTGAGAAGGGAACATGGGTCGAGTCGCGGAGAAGCTGAAGCGGCAGACATGCAGAGATGCACGACGGCAGGACCAGACGTCAAAGGGAAGCTCGACCAATGAGAGCTCAAAATGGGCAGCGATAATCAAGCAGAAAGACCGGGAGGACGCGCCGTGCGAAGACAAAGATTCAAGGAAGAACACAAGACTGCGAACATTCAAGCCACCGACTAGAGGAAGATGTAGTGGCAGAACAAGGAAATATAGTAGTAAAGAGTGTGTGTATATGTGTCAAGGACGAGACCCACGGCGCGTGTAGCGTGCCGCGCGGAGTCCGAAATAAGGGAGGAGTGATGGGAGGTGTCTTAGAGAGCTAAGTTTTTGGTGGATATAAAGTAGTAGTGTAGCGGAGGGACTAGTCGAAGCTGGCCAATGACCGAACTTGCCTCCCCTTTGTCTGATCTCTTGTGACTTGAGTTAATGTAAGTCTATTTCCCGCTCATGAGCTCAACAGTCCTTCTGTCTCATCAATCCACGCGAGTGCTGGTCTTGGTTCACACCCACGTTCCACCCTGTAAGATCCGCACCAGTTGAGGAACTTGCAACCGTGCTCTCCGCGGAGTTGTTCCGCGGAGGACGAGTTCATATCCTCTAGGTACGCGCGGAACATAGTGCTCAACCCACCCCTCCTACGAGCAACCCAAGATATCGCTGAGTGTTGTCGTCACCAGGGAGCACGAGTCGGGAAAGGAGTACTATTGGCGACTCTGCGGCCTTGCACACGACCGCGGAACGGGGTTCCGCGGGCGAAGGAGTTAGAGGCCATGAGGTGGCAGACTCTCGTGCTGGCAAGGAGGGAGCCGCAGAGCACTGCCTAGGTCTGGGACCCAGAAAGTGCGAAGTATCCGCGGAAGTCCAGGAGAGGTAGCGGAGGAGTGACCAGCAGAATCGCGGAACGGCAAAATCGCGGGGCAGAAACAAACGCGGAGTTAGAAAGCGCGGAAGTAGCATTGTGCGTGGCAAAATTGGGGGCATCACTTACACATACTTACACGTACGTACACGCACTTACACGCATTTATACGCACTTACACGCACTTACACGTACTTACACGCACTTACACACACTTACATACACTTACACGCACTTACATGCACTTACACGCACTTACACATACGTACACACACTTACACAAACGTTCACGCACTTACACACACTTACACACACCTACACGTACTTACAAGCACTTACACGCACTTACACGCACTTACACAAACTTACACGTACCTACACGCACTTACACGCACTTACACGCACTTACACACACTTACACGCATGGCACAAACTTACACGCACTTACACCCACCTACACGCACTTACACACACTTACACATATGTACACACACTTACACGCACTTACACAAACTTACACACACTTACACGCACTTACCCGCACGTATACGCACTCACACACACTTAGACACACTTATATGCACTTACACGCACTTACACGTACTTACACGCACTTACACGCACTTACACACACTTACACGTATTTACATGCACTTATACGTACTTACACGTACTTACACGTACTTACACGCACTTACACGTACATACACGCACTTACACGCCTTTACACGCCTTTACACGCACGTACATACATGTACTGACACAAAGTTACACATATTTACACAAACCTACACGCACTTACACAAACTTACACAAACGTATACGCACTTACACAAACTTACACACATGTACATGCACTTATACGTACTTACACGCACGTACACGCACTTATACGAATGTACACGCACTTACACGTACTTACACGAACTTACATGCACTTCCACATACTTACACGTACTTCCATGCACTTAAACGCTCTTACACACACTTACACACACTTGCACGCACTTACACACACTTACACACACTTACACGTTCCGACACAAACTCACACAAACGCATACGCACTTACACGCACTTACACACACTTACACGTACTTACACATACTTACACGCACTTACACGTACATACGCGCACTTATACACACTAACAAGCACTTATACCCACTGACACGAACTCATAGCACTTACACGCACTTAAACAAACTTACACACACTTACACGCACTTACACGGACTTACATAAACTTACATGCACTTACATGTACTTATACACACTCACACATACTTACACGTACTTACACGCACTTACACGCACGTGCACGCACTTACATGCACTTACACGCACTTACACGCACATACAAAAACTTATACACACTTACACAATCTTTCACGCACTTACACGCACTTACACGTACTTCCACATACTTACACACACTTACACGCACTAGCATGCACTTACACATACTTACACGCACTTACACATACTTACACACACTTACACTCACTTACATGCACTTACACGCACTTGCATGCACTTGCACACACTTACACACACTTACACGTACTTGCACGCACTTACACGTACCTACGCGCACTTACACGCACTTACACGTACTTATATAAACGTACACATACTTACACATACTTACACGAACTTACATGCACTTACATGTCCTGACACACACCTACACGTACTTATGCATACCTACACATACTTACACACAATAACACACACTTACATGCACTCACACGCACTTACACACACTTACATGCACTTACACACACTGATATGCATTAACACGCACTTACACGTACTTACACGCACTTACACACACTTACACGTACTTACACACACTTACACGAACTTACACACACTTACACACACTTCCACATACCTACATGTACTTATACGCACTTACACGCACTTGCACGTACTTACACAAACTTACACGCACTTAAAATCACTTACACACACTTACACGGACTTACACAAACGTACATGCATTAACATGACTTACACAAACTTACACGCACACATACGTACTTACACGCACTTACACGAACTCAAACGCACTTACATGCACTTACACACACTTACACATACTTACATGCACATACACGCACTAAGAGGAACTCACACACACTTACACCCACTTACATGCACTGACATACACTTACACACACTTACACGCATTTACATGCACTTACATACACTTACACGCACTTTTATGCCCTTACACATACTTAAATGCACTTAGACATACTTACACACACTTACATACACTTACACAAACATACACGCACTGGCACGCATTGGCATGCACTGGCACGCACTTACACGCACTTACACACACTTAGACACACTTACACGCACTTACACGTACTTACACGCACTTACATGCACTGACACGCACTTACACATACATACACGCACTTACACAAAGTTACACGCACTTACGCACACTCACACGCACTTACACATACTTAGACGCACTTGCATGTACTTGCACACACTTACACGCACTTACACGCACTTACACGCACTTATATGTACTTACATGCACTTACATATACTTCACATACACTTACGCGCACTTAAACGCACTTACACTCACTTACACATACTTACACACTCTTATACGTACTTACACGCACTTTCACACACTTACACGCACTTACACGCAGTTACACGCACTTACACGCACTTACACGCACTTACACATACTTACACGCACTAACACGTACGTACACGCATTTACACATACTTACACAAACTTACACGTACTCACACGCACTTATCCTTACTTACACGCACTTACATGCACTTACACACAATTACACGCACTTACACGCACTTACACGCAGTTATACAAACTTACACGCACTTACACGCACTTATACAAACTTACACGTACTGACACGTACTTACAAGTACTCACATGCACTTACACACACTTATACGCACTTACACGCACTTACACGCACTTACACGCACGTACGAGCACTTACACACACTTGCATGTACTTGCACACACTTACACGCACTTACACACACTTATAAACACTTATACACACTTACACGTACTTATACGTACTTACACGCACTTACACAAACTTACACGCACTTACACGTACTTACACGCACTTACACGCACTTACATGCACTTACACGTACTTACCCAAACTTACACACACTTACACACACTTACACGCACTTACACGCACTTACACGCACTTACACGCACTTATACGCACTTACACACACTTATACCCACTTACACAAACTTATACGCACTTACAGACACTTACACGCACTTACACGTACTTGCACACACTTACACACACTTACACGTACTCACACGCACTTACATGCATTTACATGCACTTACATGCACTTACACGCAATCACATGCACTTACACGCACTTACACACACTTACACATACTCACACAAACTTACACGCACTTACACACACTTACACACACTTACACGCACTTACACAAACGTACACACACTTACATACACTTACACATACTTACACATACTCATATGCCCTTACACGCACTCACACGTACTTACACGCACTTACACGCACTTATACGTACTTACACGTACTTACATACACTTACACGCACTTACACGCACTTACATGCACTTACATGCACTTTCACGCACTTGCATGCACTTGCACACATGTACACGCACTTACACGCACTTACTCGCACTTACACGCACTTACACGCACTTACATGTACTTACACGCACTTACACGCACTTACACCCACTTATACAGACTTACATGTACTTACACACACTTACATGCACTTACACGCACTTACATGCACTTACACGCACTTACACATACTCACACCCACTTACACGCATTTACATGTACTTACATGCACTGACACGCACTTACACGCACTTCCACACACTGACACAAACTTACAAAAGATTACACAAACGTACATGCACTTATACACACTTACACGGACTTACATGCAGTTACATGTACTTACACGCATTTACACACACTCACACGCACTTACACACACTCACACACACTTACACAAACTTACACGTACTTACACATACTTACACATACTTACATGCACTTACACTCACTTACACGCACTGACACAAACTCACACGCACTTACTCGTACGTACACAAATTTACACGCACTTACACAAACTTACACAAACTTACACAAACGTATACACAAGTACACGCACTTACACGCGCTTACATGCACTTACACACACTTATACGCACATACACAATGTACACGTACTTACATGCACTTACACGAACTTACACATACTTACACACACTGATACGCACTTAAACGCACTCACACACACTTACACGCACTTATACATACTTGCACACACTTACACGTACTTACACTGACTTATACACACTTACACAGACTAACACAAACTCACACGTACTTACACGCACTTACACGAACTTATACACACTTACATGCACTAACACGAACGTACACAAACCTACATGCACTTACACGCATTTACACATACTTACACACACTTACATGCTCTTACACGCACTTACACACACTTACACGTACTTACACGCACTTACATACACTTACACACACTTACACGCACTTACACCTACTTGCACACAATTACACGAGCTTACACGCACTAGCACACACTGGTACACACTTACACACACTTACATGTACTTACATACACTTACACACACTTACACGCACTTACACACACTTACACGCAGTTACACGTACTTACACGCACTTACACGCACTTACACACACTTATACGTACTTATACAAACTTACAAACACTTACACGCACTTACACGCACTTCCACGTACTTACACGCACTTACACGTACTAACACACACTTACACAAACTTTCACATACTAACACGTACTTACACATACTTATACATACTTACATGCACTTACATGCACTTACATGTACTTACACACACTTACACGTACTTATAGGCACTTACATGCACTTGCACACACTTACATGCACTTACATGCACCTACACACACTTACACACACTTACACGCACTTACACGTACTTACACGCAGTTACACGCACTTACACGAACGAATACAAACGTACACGCACTAACACGTACTTACACAAACCTACACGCACATACACGCACTGACACACACTTACACCTACTTACACGCACTTCAACATACATACACGCACTTACACGCACTTACACCCACTTATACACACTTACACACACTTACACGCACTTCCATGTATTTACACGTACTTACACGCACTTACACGCACTTACACACACTTACACACACTTACACATACGTATACACACTTACACGATTTTACACGCACTTACACACACTTTCACGCACCGACATGCACTTACCCACACTTACACGCTCTTACATGTACTAACACGACCTTGTACTCATTTACACGCACTTACATGCACTTAAATGTACTTAGATGCACTTACACGTCCTTACACTTACTGACACAAACTTACACGCACTTACATGCACTTACACGTACTTACACGGACTTACACAAACGTACATGCACTTACATGCACTTACACAAAATTACACACGCTTACACACACTTACACACACTTACACGCACTCACACGTACTTACACGCACTTATACACACTTACACACACTTACACACACTTAGACGCACTTACACCTACTTACACACACTGACACAAACTCACACGCACTTACATGCACTTAGACAAACTTACACACACTTACATGTACTTACAGGAACTTACACGAAATAACTTGTACTTACACATACGTACACGTACTCACAAGCACTTACAAGCACTTACACGCACTTACACAAATGTACACGTACTTACACGCACTTACACAAGTGTACACGCACTTACACACACTCATACGCACTCACAAGCACTTACACGCACTTACGCGAACTTACACGCAATTACACGCACTTACACATACCTACTCGTACTAACACGCACTGACATGAACTCACACGCACTTACACGCACTTACACGAACTTACACATACTTATACCCACTTACACGAAGTTACACGAATTTACATGCACTTACAAGCACTTACACACACTTACACGTACTTACATGCACTTACACGTACTTACACGCACTTACACGCACTTACATGAACTTACACGTACTTACATGCACTTACACGCACTTCCACGTACTTACATACACTTACACGTACTAACATGCACTTACCCATATGTACAGGCACTTACATGCACTTACAGGTACTTACACGCACTTACATGCACTTATACACACTTGCCTGTACTTGCACACACTTACACACGCTTACACGCACTTCCACGCACTTACACGCACTTACACGCTCTTACATACACTGATATGCACTTACACGCACTTACACGCACTTACACGTACTTACACAAACTTACACATACTTACATGCACTTACACAAACTTACATGTACTTACACGCAGTGACACGCACTTACACACACTTACAAGCACTTACACATTCTAACACACACTTAGACGTACTTACACGCACTTACACGCACTTACACGCACTTACACACACCTATACGCACTTACATGCGCTTATATGCATTTACACGCACTTACACGCACTTACACACACTTATACACACTTACACGCACTTACACGTACTTACATGCACTTATACAAACTTACACACACTTACACAGACTTCCACGCACCTATACATACATACACGCACTTACACACACTTGCACGTACTTACACATACTTACACACACTTACACGCACTTACAGGGACTTACACAATTATACATGCATTAACACGTACTTACACAAACTTACACGCACATACACGCACATACACGCACTTACACACACTCACACAAACTTACACGCACTTACATGCACTTACACGCACTGACACAACTCACACAAACTTACACGCACTTATACGCACTTACACGCACTTACACGCACCGACATGTACTTACACGCACTTACACGCACTTAGACACACTTACACACACTTACACGCACTTACATGCCCTTACACACACTCATATGTACTTACACGCACTTACATGCACTTACATACACTTACACTAACTTACACGCACTGGCACGCATTGGCATGCACAGGCACGCACTTACATGCACTTACACGTACTTACACGCACTTACACGTACTTACACATACTTGCACACACTTACATGTACTTACACGCACTTACAAATACTTACACCAACTTACACAAAGTTACACGCACTTACGTGCACTTACACGTACTTACACATACTTTGACGCACTTGCATGTACTTGCATACACTTACACACACTTACACGTACTTATACGTACTTACACGCACTTACACATACTTCACATACACTCACAGGCACTAAAACGCACTTACACTCACTTACACATACTTACACGCTCTTCTACATACATACATGCACTTTCATGTACTTACACGCAGTTATATGCACTTCCACGCACTTACACAAACTTACACGCACTTACACGTACTTACACGTACTTACACGCACTTACACATACGTACATACATTTACACACACTTACACAAACTTACACACACTTCCACGCTCTTACACAAACATAACCGCACTTACACGCACTGACACGTACTTACACACACTTACACGAACTTATATGCACTTACATGCACTTACATGCACTTACACGCACTTGCACATACTTACACGCAATTACACGCACTTACACGCACTTACACGCACTTATAGAACTTACACACACCTACACACTCTTACACGTACTTACACATACTTACACAAACGTACATGCACATACATGTACTTACACGAACTTACACGCACTTATACGCACTTACACACACTTACACGCACTTATACGCACTCACACATACTTACATGCACTTACACGTACTTACACGCACGTATACGCACTGACACAATCTCACACGTACTTACACGCACTTAAACAAACTTACACGCACTTACATGACTTTACACGAACTTACACGAATTTACAAACACTTACACACACGTACACGCACTTAGACGCACTTACACACAATTACATGCACTTACATGCACTTACATGAACTTAGACGTACTCTCACGCACTTACACACACTTACACGCACTCACAAGCACTCACACGCACTTTCAAGCACTTACACAAACTTACACACACTTACACGCACTTACACTAACTTACGCGCACTTACACATACTGTAACGCACTTACACGCACTAACATGCACTTACACGTACTTACACGTACTTACACGTACTTATACGCACTTACACACACTTATAGATACTTACATGCACTTAGACGCACTTATACGTACTTACACGCACTTACACGTACTAACACGTACTTATACGTACTTACACAAACTTACACGTACTTGTATGCACTTACACGCACCTACACACACTTATACGCACTTCCGCGCACTTACACATACTTACACGCACTTATACACACTTACATGCACTTTCACGCACTTACACGTACTTACAAGTACTTACATGACTGTACACGCCCTTACACGCACTTACACAAACTTACACGCACTTACACGTACTTACACATACTCACACGCACTTACACGCACTTACATGCACTTACACGCACTTACACGTACTTGCACACAGTGACACAAATTCACACACACTTACATGCACTTACACGCACTTACACGTACTTACATGCAATTGGACGATCTTACACAAACTTACATGCACTTACACGCACTTACACACACGTACACGTACTTACACCAACTTATACACACTTACACGCACTTCAACGCACTTACATGCAATTAAACGCACTTACACATACTTCCATACACTTACACACACTTACACGCACTTACATATACTTACACGTACTGACACAAACTCACACGCACTTACACACACTTACTCGCACTTACGCACACTTACAGGCACTTACACACACTTACATGCACTAACACGCACTCACACGCACTTACACGTACTTACACGCACTTACACACACATACACACACTTACACGTAGTTACACACACTTACACGCATTTACATGCACTTACACGCACTGGCACGCACTGGCACACACTTACACGTACTTACACGTACTTACACGCACTTACACGTACTTACACGTACTTACACATACTTATACATACTTACACGAACTTATACATACTTACACACGATTACACGCACTTACGCATACTTATACGCACTTATACACACTTACACGCACTTACACACACTTACATACACTGACACACACTTACACGCACTTATACACACTTACACACACTTACTCGTACTTAAACACACTTTACACCACTTATACGCACTTAAACGTACTTCTACTCACTTACACGCACTTACACGCACTTACATGCACTTTCACGCACTTACACACGCTTTCACACACTTACACGCACTTACACAAAATTTCCACACTTACACGCACTTACACACACTCACACGCACTTACACGTATTTACAAGCATTTACACGCACTTACACGAACTTACACGCACTTATACGTACTTACACGTACTTACACGCACTTACACGTACTTACACGCACTTACACGCACTTACATGCACCTACACATACTTATACAAACTTATACGCACTTACACATACTTACACACACTCACTCGCACTTGCACGTGCTAACACCCACTTACACGCTCTCACACGCACTTACTCAAACTTACACGTACTTACACACACTTACACGCATTTACACGCACTTACACACACTTACGTGAACTTATACGCACTTACACGTACTTACACATACTTATACGCACTTCCACAAACTTACACGTACTTAAACTCACTTCCACGCACCTACGCATACTTACACGCACTTACACACACTTGTACATACTTACACAAACTTATACGCACTTACACGCACTTACACGCACTTACACGGACTTACACTAACTTACACGTACTTACACGCACTTACACGCACTTACACGCACTGACACATACTTACACGTACTTACACGCACTTACACGCCCTTACACACACTAACACACTTACACGCACTTATATGTACTTACATGCACTTACACAATCTTACATGTACTTGCACACACTGGCATGCACTGGCATGCACTTATACGCACTTACACACACTTACACACACTTACACGCACGTACACGTACTTATACATACTTACATGCACTAACACACACTTACACATACTTACACACACTTACACGAAGTTACATGCACTTACACGTACTTACACACACTTACACGTACTTAGACGCACTTGCATGTACTTGCACACACTTACATGTACTTACACACAATTACACGTACTTACAAGTACTTACACACACTTACACACACTTCACACACACTTACATGCACTTAAATGCACTCACACTCACTTACACGTACTTACACGCAATTATACGCACTTACACGCACTTTCACGTATTTACATGCAATAACACGCACTTACACACGCTTATAGGAACTTACATGCACTTACACGCACTTACACACACTTACACACACTTACACGTATGTACACGCAGTTACACACACTTACACAAACTTACACACACTTACACGCTCTTACACGCTCTTACACGCAGTTACACGTACTTACACGCATTTACATGCACTCGTACGTACTTACATGCACTTACACGAACTTATACGTACTTACACGCACTTACAGGTACTTACACGCACTTGCGTGCACTTACACGCATTTACACAAACTCACACGCACTTACACACACTTATACGCACTTACATGCACTTACATGCAATTACACACACTTAAACGCACTTACACACACATACACGCATTTACAGGCACTTACATGCACTCACACAAACTTCCACGCACTTGCACGCACTTACACGCACTTACACACACTGACACAACTCACACAAACTTACACGCACTTATACGCACTTACACGTACTTACACGCACTGACACGTACTTACACGCACTTACACGCACTTACACACACTTACACACACTTACACACACTTACATGTGCTTACTCTCACTTACATGTACTGACATGCACTTACATGCACTTACATACACTTACACAAACTTACACGCACTGGCACGCATTGGCATGCATTGGCATGCACTGGCACGCACTTACATGCACTTACACACACTTACACGCACTTACACACACTTACACGTACTTACACACACTTACATGTACTAACACGCACTTACATACACTTACACGCACTTACACAAAGTTACACGCACTTACACGCACTTACACGTACTTACACATACTTAGACGCACTTGCATATACTTGCATACACCTACACACACTTACACGTACTTATACGTACTTACACGCACTTACATATACTTCACATACACTTACACGCACTAAAACGCACTTACACTCACTTACACGTACTTACACGCACTTATACATACATACAAGCACTTTCACGCATTTACGCACACTTATACACACTTACACACACTTACACAAACTTACACGCACTTACACGTACTTACACGTACTTACACACACTTACACGTACGTACACACATTTACACATACTTACACAAACTTACACACACTTCCACGCTCTTACACACACTTATACGCACTTACACCCTTACATGCACTTACACTCACTTGCACAAACGTATATGCACTCACATGCACTTACATGCACTTACACGCACTTGCACGTACTTACACGTAATTACACGCACTTACACGCACTTACAGAACTTACACATACTTACACACTCTTACACATACTTACAAACACTTATACAAACATACACGCACGTACACGTACGTACACAAACTTACACACACTTACACACACTTACACGCACTTACCCGTACTCACACATACTTAAACTCACTTACACGCACTTACACGCACTTTAACGCACTCACACAATCTCACATGCACTTATACTTACTTACACAAACTTACACGCACTTACAAGACTTTACACAAACCTACATGAATTTACACGCACTTACACACACGTACACGTACTTAGACGCACTTACACACAATTACACGCACTTACACAAATGTACATGCACTTATACGCACTTACACAAACTTACACACACTCACACACACTTACACGCACTTACACGCACTCACACGCACTCACACACACATACAAGCATTTACACAAACTTGCACGCACTTACACGCATTTAAACGCACTTACACGCACTTACACATACTGACACGCACTTACACGTACGAACACGCACTTATACGTTCTTACACGGACGTACACGCACTTATACATACTTACATGCACTTACGCGCACTTACAAGCACTTACATGCACTTACACGCACTTACACGTACTTATACGTACTTACACAAACTTACACGCACTTGTATGCACTTACACACACGTACACACACTTACATGCACTTCCGCACACTTACACGTACTTACACGTACTTACACACACTTACACACACTTTCACGCACTTACACGCACTTACACGTACTTACATGACTGTACACGCACTTACACGCACTTACACAAACTTACACGCACTTACACGCACTTACACGTACTCACACATACTTACACGCGCTTACACGCACTTACACACACTTACACGCACTTACACGCACTTACACGCAGTGACACAAATTCACACATACTTACATGCACTTACACGCAATTACACACACTTACACGCACTTACACGTACTTACACGCACTTACGCACACTTACACGCACTTACACAAATGTACACGCACTTACACGTACTTATACAAACTTATACGTACTTAGACACACTTACATGCACGTAAACGTACTTACACGTTCTGACACAAACTCACATGAGTTTACACGCACTTACACGCTCTTACACACACTTACACGCACTTACGCACACTTACAGGCACTTAAACAAACTTACATGCACTTATACGCACTTACACGTACTTACACGTACTTACACGCACTTACACACACTTACATGCACTTACACGCACTTACACGCACTTACATGCACTTACACGCACTGGCACGCACTGGTATACACTGGCACACACTTACACGTACTTACACGAACTTACATGCACTTACACGTACTTACACGTACTTACACGTACTTACACATACTTACACAAACTTATACATACTTACACGCACTTACAAGTACTTACGCATACTTATACGCACTTTTACACACTTACACGCACTTACACACACATAGACACACTTACACCCACTTATACGCACGTATACGTACTTACACACAGTTACACATACTTACACACACTTAACACGACTTATATGTACTTAAACGTACTTATACTCACTTACACGCACTTACACGCACTTACACCCACTTTCATGCACTTACACACACTTACACGCACTTACATACACTTACACACATTTACATGCACTTACACGAACTTACACGCACTTATACGCACTTACACGTACTGACACGCACTTACACGCACTTACACGCACTTACACGCACTTACACGCACCTACACGCACTTATAAAAACTTATACGCACTTACACGTACTGACACGCACTTACACGCACTTATACGTACTTACACGTACTTACACGTACTTACACGTACTTACACGTACTTACACGTACTTACACGTACTTACACGTACTTACACGTACTTACACGTACTTACACGTACTTACACGTACTTACACGTACTTACACGTACTTACACGTACTTACACGTACTTACACGTACTTACACGTACTTACACGTACTTACACGTACTTACACGTACTTACACGTACTTACACGTACTTACACGTACTTACACGTACTTACACGTACTTACACGTACTTACACGTACTTACACGTACTTACACGTACTTACACGTACTTACACGTACTTACACGTACTTACACGTACTTACACGTACTTACACGTACTTACACGTACTTACACGTACTTACACGTACTTACACGTACTTACACGTACTTACACGCACTTACACGAACTTACACGCACTTATACGCACTTACACGTACTGACACGCACTTACACGCACTTACACGCACTTACACGCACTTACACGCACCTACACGCACTTATAAAAACTTATACGCACTTACACGTACTTACACACACTCAATCGCACTTGCACGTGCTTACACGCACTTACACGCTCTCACACGCACTTACACGAACTTACACGCACTTACACGCACTTACACGCATTAACACGCACTTCCACACACTTACGTACACTTGTATGCACTTACACGCATTGACACGTACTTACACGTACTTGCACGCACTTACACGTACTTACACAAACGTACACGTACATACACGTACTTACACGCCCTTACACATACTTACACACACTTACACGCACTTATACGTACTTACATGCACTTACACAAACTTACACGTACTTGCACACACTGACATGCACTTGCACACACTTACACGCACTTACACACGCTTACACACACTTACATGCACTTACACATACTTACACACACTTACATGCAGTAACACACACTTACACATACTTACACGAACTTACACGAAGTTACATGCACTTACACGTACTTACACGCACTTACACATACTTAGACACACTTGCATGTACTTGTACACACTTTCACGTACTTACACACACTTACACACACTTACACACACTTCAAACACACTAACACGCACTTAAATGCGCTCATACTCACTTACACGTACTTACACGCACTTATACGCACTTACACGTACTTTCACATATTTACATGCACTTACACGCACTTACACACGCTTATAGGAACTTACACGCACTTACATGCACTTACACACACTTACACACACTTACACATACGTACACGCAGTTACACACACTTACACAAACTTACACATACTTACACGCTCTTACACGCACTTACACGTATTCACATGCATTTACATGCAATTATACGTACTTACACGCACTTAGACAAACTTATACGTATTTACACGCACTTACACGTACTTACACGTACTTGCGCGCACTTACACGGACTTACAAGATCTCACACGCACTTACACACACTTATACGCACTTACATGCACTTACAGGCAATTGCACGCACTTACACGCACTTACACGCACTTACTAAACTTACACGCACGTATACACACTTATACGTACTTACACACACTTACACAAATGTACACTCACTTACACGCACTTACATGAACTTACACGCACATATACGCACTTTCACGCATTTACATGCACTCACGCGCACTTACACACACTTACACGCATATACACGCACTTACACGCACTTACACACACTGACACGAACTCACACGCACTTACATGTACTTACACTAACTTACACGAACTTACACGCACTTACACGCACGTACACGCACTTACACGCACTTATACACAATTACACGTACTAATACAAACGTACACGCACTTATACGCACTTACACAGTTTTACACGCAGTTACCCGCATTTACACGTACTTACACGTACTCACACGCACTTACACATTCTTACACGCACTTAAATGCACTTATACGCACTTACATGCACTTACACGCACTTACACGGACTTACATGCACTTACATCCACTTACACATACTTATACGCACTTACACTAACTTACACGCACTTATACATTCTTTCATACACCTACACACACTTACACGTACTTACACGCACTTACATGCACTTACACACACTCACACGTACTTACACACACTTTTACGCACTTACACACGCTTACACGTACTTACACGAATGTACACACACTTACACGTACTTACACAAACTTACACACACTTACACATACTTACACGCACATACACGCACTCACACGCACTTACACGCACTTACACGCAATTGAACGCACTTACACGCACTTACACGTACTTACACGCACTGACACGAACTCACTCACACCTACACGCACTTACACGTACTTACACACACTTACATGCAATTACACAAATTCACACAAACTTACATGCACTCACACATACTTACACACATGTACACGCACTTACACCCACTTACGCGCACTTACACGCACTTACACGAACGTACACGCACTTACACGTACTTACACGAACTAACACACACTTACACGCACTTAGATGAACTTACACGTATTTTCACGCACTTCCATACACTTAAATACACTTAAACGCATTTACACGCACTTACATGCACGTACACGGACTTACACGCACTTACACGCACTTACACGCACTTACACGTACTTATACATACTTATACACACTAACACGCACTTACACGTACTTACACAAACATACACACACTGGCATGCACTAGCACGCATTGGCACACACTTACACTCACTTATACACACTTACACGTACTTACACGTACTTACACGCATGTAAACACACTTATAGGTACTTACACGCACTTACACGCACTTATAGACACTTACACAAACTTACACGTACTTACACGCACTTATCCACACTTGCACATACTTACACACACTTACACACACTAACACGCACTTATACATACTTACACGTACTTACACAAACTTGCACGCACTTACACATACTTACACGCACTTACACGCACTTACACGTACTTCCACACACTTGCATGCACTTGCACACACTTACACACACTTACACACACTTACACACACTTACACACACATACACGCACTTACATGCACTTACACGCACTTACACACACTTAAACACACCGACACAAACGTATACGCACTTACACGTACTTACATGCGATTGCACATACTTACACGCACTTACACACACTCACACGTACTTACACGCACTTACACGCACTTACATACACTTACACGTAATTACACACAATTACACACACTTACACACACTTACACGCACTGACACAAACTTACCCGCACGTACACCTATTTATACGCACTTACATGCACTTACACGAAGGTACACATACTTCCACACACTTACACGAACTTACACAAACTTACACACACTTACATCCACTTACACACACTCATACGCACTTATACATACTTACACACACTTACACGCACTTACATGCACTTACACGCCCTTACACATACTTACACGCACTTACACACACTTACACGCAATGACACGAACTCACACGCACTTACACAAACTTACACGCACTTATACACACTTACATGCACTTACACGCACTTACACACACTTACACATACTTACACAAACATACACGCACTTACACGCACTTACACAAATTTACATGCACTTACACGCACTTACACGCACTTATATGTACAAACACGTACTTGCATGCACTAACACGCATTTACACGCACTTACACTCACTGACACGAACTCACATACACTTCCACGCACTTACACAAACGTTTTCACACTTACACGCACTTAAACAAACTTACACGAACTTACACGCACTTACATGCACTTATACATACTTATACGCACTTTCGTGTGTAAGTGCGTATAAATGTGTACGTAGCCCTACTTGCGCCCTACTTGCGCCCTACTTGCGCCCTACTTGCGCCCTACTTTTGCCCTACTTGCGCCCTACTTGCGCCCTACTTGCGCCCTACTCGCACCCTACTTGCGCCCTACTTGCGCCCTACGTGCGCCCTACTTGCGCGCTACCTGCGCCCTACTTGCGCCCTACTTGC
>SZWC01017433.1:466-34966 GCA_023375785.1 Penium margaritaceum
GTCTGTGTCTGTGTCTGTGTCTGTGTCTGTGTCTGTGTCTGTGTCTGTGTCTGTGTCTGTGTCTGTGTCTCTGTGTGTCTGCGTGTCTGTGTGTCTGTGTGGGGGTATGCATGCATATGTATATGCACACGCATACGCATGCATACGCATATGCACATGCATACGCATATGCACATGCATATGCATATACACATGCATATGCATATCCACAAGCGTACAAATATGCACACGCATACACATATGCACATGTGTACGCATACTCATATGCACACACATAGGCATGTGCACACGCATATGCATGTGCACATGCACACGCGTACGCATATGCACACGCATACGCATATGCATATGCACACGCATACGCATACGCATACGCATATGCACACGCATACGCATGTGCACACTCATACGCGTATGCACATGCATATGCACATCCACACGCAAATGCACATCCATATGCTGATGCATATGCATAAGCTATGCTTACGCTTGCACTCATGTATGCACAGGCATATGCATATGTATAGGTACATGTACAAGTATGCATCTGCTGATGCATACATGTGTGTCTAGGCATACGCTTTACGCACTCGCGCATATGCATTGGTGAGTGCTTATGCTTTCGCTCACGCTCATGCTAATGCACACACACACACACGCACACGCACATGCCCATGCCTACGCTTTTGCCTTTGCTTTCACTTTCGCCTATGCTCATGCAAATGTGGTCTCTTCACGTGTGCATGTGCATGTGCATGGGGATTCACATGTCTGTGTGTGTTTCCTGGTGTCAGGCGGCGGTGCCGCTGTCGGTGTTTGACAGCGCGGTGGGCACGCTGTACGTGTGCTACGCGGAGGACCCCTCGCAGCTGCAGCGCGACGACCCTGCGCTCTACAACCGCCTCTCAGCGCGAATGGGCGAGCTGCAGAATCGCGAGCAGCTCCATTACAATGCCAAGCACCAGCCGCAATCTGCCAGCGCCTCGAAGCGCTGAGAAGGCGTGACCACCCTCCCCCCCCCCCCCCCCCCCCCCCCCCCCCCCCTTCCCCTTCTCACCACCACTTCCCCCTCACTTTTGGCGGAGTCTGAAAGAAAGCGGCACATGCGACGAAAAGTGACGTCCCACGATGAGTGTGACGATTGCTGTGCGTCGTGCATGAGGACGATCCAACAGCATGCCATACCATCTTCATTGGGACTTGTGGCGTGTTGACCCTGGCTGACCGACAGCGTGTGGGGAGCAGCGTGTAATTATGAGCTCTATCGACCCACTGCGCTTGGGCAGCTTGCGCAGTTCAAAAGAGTTAAGATCATGCTAGAGACCACTACCCCGCCCTAGGGCCCAACGCTGCTCTTCAACAGGAGAGCTGGCTCCAAGGTAGCAACAGCTTCAGTAAGCTTCACAGTTTTGAGTTGCACATGCAACGCATTGTCCACAAGCAGGCAGGCTAAGTGCTTGGGCTGACATCTGTTCTGCGAAATGCACTAAACATGGATCAAAATAAAGATGTACTTCTGCTGCAAATTATGTGTTGATGCGGAGTGCCTCGCAATGGTGTGGGAAAGGATACTACTTCCATGGAGATTGTCTTGAACCATCTCTCTCAACTCGTGCCAAACTGGTCATGTGCAAAGGATGGCCCTCACTCAAATGGAAGCATCTGAAGTGTAGATCTGGGAGAATGCGTAGAGGCTTCCTAGCAACGCAGCCGCTGACCGGGCGTCAGTGCTTGATTCGACTATGACGACAGTCACAGGTTGTACACGTAACAGCAAGGGTTTGGCTAGGAGTCACAAGACACAGTGTCAAAATGCTTCAATATAGCATGTGCAGAGAGAAATGACAAATGACAGGTCCACGGCATAAACACCTGCTGCAGCGCACGGCGGGTGTCGCACGCGGCAGTCCAAGAGGTGCCCTAAAACCGGCCCAAAACCACTATTTTGGCCGTAACTCTGCGCACACATGTCAGAATGCTGTGCCGTCTGAACCTAGACGTGCAGAATCAAAAGACGGACGCAACGACTGGTCACATTCATGCATCCATCGAGTGACAGTCAGCATCCAATGCAAAAACATGCAAATAGGCCTCATGGCCAGTCTGCCGAAAGACTCCTGCAGGACGTACAAGACACAGCAAAGAGTCCCGGTGGCGTCTGGGGCTCTGGAACAGTGGTCGGTCAGCTCCAAATGGGTAGTCCGCCACCTGTCGTCGCGCCGGCGTCACCAGGGCCGCCCCCCTCAGGGATCTGCACGAGTATGCACACGGCCGAGTGGTCACAGTAAACTGTACAGGAACGACACAAAGCACAACACTCCCCCATGACCCGATGGTACGCATGTCCACACGCATGCAGCACTGGTACAACTACATAGTGGTTGACACGGACAGATGAGACGCAGACGCACATCCCAAACTCAACCACTGTCACGCACGGGGCAAAGCCCAACAGAACGAATGGCCACCAGGAACTTTCCGCGGGAAAGTGCCTTTGTCAAGAAATCAGCACGCTGCAAGTCAGTGCCAACCCACATGATGGAGATCACGCGTCGCTCTACCAGAACACGAACGAAGTGATGCTCAACCGCAATGTGCTTTGTGCGAGCATGAAAAACACCAGAGTTCTCCGGAATGGCGAGAGCACTCTGGTTGTCGCAACGCAGCACAATGGCGGGTACTCACAGCCCAAGCTCAAGAAACAAGCGCTGCAACCAAACTGCCTGAGCAGCCCCTGCGCCCAAAGCCACATAATCTGCCTCCGACGAGCTACGTTGGATGCAGCCCTGCTTCCCGCTTCGCCAAGACAAAGCGGTACCACCGAGCAGAAACACGTAGCCAGTGCGACTGCGCCCATCTGGGCTCCAAGCCCAGTCGCTATCAATGTAGCCGTCAAGGACCACCGAACACTGCGGACGAAAGCAGAGTCCGAGATACGGTGTGGAGACCACAGACCGTACCACTCGCACAGCTGCGTGAAGAGCTCTCGCACGTGGGGCCTGCGAGAACTGAGCGAGGAGGTTGACGGCGAACGCGATGTCGGGACGCGTGGTAGTGGCCAGGTACATCAGAGATCCGATAAGACGGAGGTACAAAGTCACGTCCACTGTCTCCCCCGGCTGTGTAGGGTCATCCACCTTCAGGGCATCCTGCCCATCAGGTGTGAGAGGTGTGGAAGCGGTAAGCACTACACCAAGGAGATCGCTAAGGCGCTCCCCCACGACTCGTGCGTATCGGGCCTGATGCAGCAACAGTGTCCGATACTGCGATCTGGCACGATCTCCATAACAAGAAACACCGATGCAGGACCGAGGTCCTTCATCCTGTAGGCAGTCTGTAGGACAGCCTTGGCTTCCTTCATGGCCTCCAGGGACAGAGACGCAATCAGAAGGTCATCAACATATACCAGGATGGCGGTGAACCGCTCAACTGTCGGTAGGATGAAGAGCGAGGGGTCTGCCTCGCTTAGCACGTTGCGCGAGTCAAGATGCCAGTGATCTCCCGGTACCAACACCGTGCAGACTGCTTGAGGCCGTACAAAGACTTGCGCAAGCGCCAGACCTTGTCACCGTCCTCAAAGCCTGGTGGCTGAGCCACGTAGATCTCCTCATCCAGAGAGTCATGGAGGAAAGCGTTGTTCACATCCATCTGGTGTAGTTCCTAGTCGTGCTAAGGCACTACACCGAACAGAGCTCGAGCTGAGGTCATGCGGCCGACAGGGGCAAAAGTGTCATTGTAATCAACTCCCTCAATCTGCGAGAACCCCTTGACGACCAAGCGGGCCTTGTAGCGTTCCAGTGAGCCATCCGGCTTTACTTTCTTGCAAAAGACCCACTTGACCTGAATCGCCTTCCTCCCAAGGGGAAGGTCAACCAGCTCGTAGACTCTGTGTTCTCGGATAGCGCGAAGCTCATCCTCGCAAGCAGCTCGCCAGGCATCAGCATCCTACGATGAGAAAGCCTCCCTCAATGTGCCCGGGTCAGGCGCCATAGAGAGGGAACTCTGTGTGGCAAGTGCACACGCTTAGTGTCAGGCCTGACAGCCACGAGATCAGCTGCTGCGTCACAGGCGATATGGAACTCGGGAGTGACCAGGTCGTGCCCTATGGGACACGCTGGATGTACCTCTGAAAGCTTAGTGCGGACACTCAGGCCTAAGGCCTTTGTGCTTGGATCACCGCTAGGATGCTACGAGAGGAACGCCTGGGTCCGGAACCCGACGCTCGCTAAGCTCCGGAATCCAGTGGTCGAAGGCGACCACCGGGCTCACGGGAGTAATCAGAGGTCGAGGGGCGCACCTCAGGCTCAGGAACAGGTACGACCACAGGGACAGGTACGACCACAGCTGGTGAGGGGTGAGACAAGGCAACCGGAGATGCCGTGCGAGGAGATGCGTGTGTGGGAGACACAGAGCTGGGTGTGTCAGTGGGCAAGGCTGGCCCGGACACTGAGACAGGGGTGTCAGCCGACGTCGGGACAGGAGTGGGCTGGACTGGGTCAGAAGCCGGAGCAGGGGTGCCAGTAGACACAGGTGGTGATGCAGGAGGAGGCGTGAGAGCAGCGGCACCTGTGGGGTGTGAAATAGGCTGAACGGTCGGGATCTCTGGACCAACGGCAATGATAGCCGGATCATCAAGTGCTGGAGACAGAGAGGGGACTCGAGCGGACACATCGGCCTGACGAGGAATGGTCGCTGGCAAAGAAGTCTCCCCCATCCGCCGAGGACCCTCACAGGAAGGGACATGGGTGGCAGAGAGGGCTGTGATCGAAGTCAGATCACGGTATGTGAGTGACATAAAAAAACAGCGCATCACGGGACTCAATGACATGACGGCGAATGGGGTCCCAAAAGCGCCAGGTCTTCGACCGCGGAGAGATACCCATAAAGGCACATAAGCGACCCCGAGGGGAGACCTTGGACCCCTCCTGGTCCTCAGTGTACCACACGGAGGCCAGGAAACCCCAGACGCGAGTGAGACGAAGATCAACATGGTGGCCAAACCAGAGCTAGTACGGTGTAACATGATCCTGAAGCGGACCATGCGGGAGGCGGTTCCAGACCCAAGTCATGTAGGCGAAGCCCTCGAAGGCGAAGGACTCCGGGAGACCACACTCATGGCCGCTTGGCGCGCACCGCATCCTCCATGGTGCGGTTCCAGCGCTCAGATACACTGTTCTACTGTGGGGTAGCAGGGGCGGAGACCTGGTGAAAAATGCCGTGCTCAGCAAAGAAGGAGTCCATCTCACCGAGGAACTCCCCGTCGCGATCCGAGCAAAAGGTATGTAGCGTGTGGCGAGACGGACGCTCAGCCATCACGAGCCAGAGCCGAACCGCAAGAGCGGCGTCGCTCTTCTGACGCAGACTGTAGACCCACCGCATCCGGGTGAAGTCATCAGTCAGCGTCAGAACATACCGGCCCCTCTCGGAAAGAGACTCGACCGGGAGAGGACCGAGCAGGTACGAGTGGAGCAACTGGAAGGGCCTCAGTGCTCGGGAACGCGAATCAGGGTACCTACAGCTGTGCACCTTTCCTTGAGTGCAAAAAAGACGGTCGGTCTTGGGTGGCTTCTCCAAAGAAGCCACATCAAGACCAAGAGCAGGCTGTGTCCGGATGAGCTTCGACACAGTGTCGGAGCCCACATGACACAGACGTCGGTGAAGCAACCGCTGGTGTACCGGGGATAGAACACCAGTGATAACAGCACGACCAGAGGATGAGGGAGAGCAAGGGGAAGAGGGCCGAGCAATGCGGTACAAAACATCTATGACTGAAGCACGTAGGACAATGCTACGGGTGTCAAGAGTAGTCACAATCGCTGAATTTGTGGTATGCTCAACGGAGAGACCCATCAGAGTGCAGGCACGCACAGAAAGCAGACTGAGCTCAAGATCAGGCACAAACAGCGCGCCAGAGAGGTACAGGGGGCTAGTCGGACCATCAAAGCATACAACCCCAACGCCGTGGATTGGTAAGGACTGACCAGAGCCTGTACGAACAGAACGGACAGTCGTGACAAGACCAAGTACCACAAATTCGTTATGACGACACGTCATGTGGTGGGTGGCACCGGAATCGATGATCCAAGTGCCATCGGAGTCATGAGTGGTGGACGTCACTGTACAACGAGCAATGGAACACTCGGCATCAGAGGGACGCTGATCCGTCAGTGAACGACATACATCACGAAGGTGAGACTCATGAATCCAATCAGTGCAGTCAGGCCCAGCATCATCACATGCGGACTGTGCTCCCCCACACGTGTTGTCACGAGTCACGAGGACAGATGAACAAGCAGTTTGTGACCCACTCGACGATGACAACACACTCGCACCTCCCTGAAAGCGAAGCGCCAGAAGATGATGAAGCTCGGCGATGGTGCGATCACGTGGGTCGGGATCATTGTTGTGCGCTGGTGAGGACGCAGGAACAGCTGCAGTCGTTGTCGCCGTGTGTCGAGAGGAGTGTGCGGGTGACGTGTCGGACGCGGTGCGAGCAGCATGGACAGCTTGAAGTCCACGAGTGATGCGCTCCCAGTCAAGCGGCTGCTGGCACTCGGTGTAGCGATGGGCACCTCCACAGTAGTAGCAGTGCACGGAACGGCCACTGCTACCACCAGATGACGGCTGCTACTGACCCGATCCACGCTTCCTATTCTTCTTCTTCCCTTGGGCGGCTGCTGCAACGCCCTGTGCCTGCGTGGGTGTAGACGGGGTCGAAGAGGAGGAGGAAGATGAGGTCGTGATGGAGGCAGATGAGGGTGACTACAGGAGGGAAGATGATGGTGATGTGAGGATTGCTTTAGCGAGGGAAGTCTCCTGATGAGCTACTACTGCCTCGCGGGCCGATGTTACCTGGAGGAACAGCTGATGCGCCCAGGGGAGCAGCTGCAAAGTGGCTGAGAAAGGCTCGAGAGCAGCGTCGCTGTACCATGTGAAGATGTCAGTGTACTCCAGGTGAACTCTGAGCATTATCGTCCGAAGTGCCCATAGCTGTGTGCCCCCTGAGGTCCCTAGACGCGTGTAAATACGCATGGCGCGTCGCCAGTAATCCGCCGTATGCTCTGCTGGTCCCTGGCGGAGCGAGTGGAAAGCACGAATGTGTGACGCGCGCGTGGCATGCATCTCTGCGGCCAGTAGGGACAACGCCACATCCCAGCCTTCACGAGGATTAGCTCCGGTGCCTGTGCCAGCCTCGCCAAGGAAGGGGCGGAAGTCGACGACTGTCTTGCATGGCATGGCATGGAGAAGTCCTCGCATGGCCCGGGCTGATGTCAGCACCTGTGCTGGAACTGTAGACTGGTATGGGCTGTGGTAGTAAAGCCACACTCCCTCGGAAGTGGCCCAAACCTGAAACAGGATCTTCCAGCAGTCAAATCCATCCTTGTTGATGTACTGTGGAGTTGGTGCCTCAAAGTCCTTTGGCTGCCGCTCCGTGGGGAGAGCAACCGCGGGCTGAGGAGGACGAGAGACGGGGAACACTCCTGGAAGGGGGTGATCACCGGGGAAGTCAGGTGAAGATCGTATCGGGGACACAGGTGGAGGTCGGGTCCCCGTCTGCAGCTGACGGAGGCGCTCCTGTAGAAGACAAATCTCTCGCTCCTAGGATTCATCCTCAAAGCCTGGCATGAAGGGCTCGTCATCAAGGAGATCCGCAGGTGGTGGAGAAACCACGCCAGGAGGTGAAGGAGGCGGAGTACCTGTCACGGGTACCTGGGCCGAGTGCTGGGTGGAGGCCGCAACGCCGGCAGCTCCCTCAGAAATCCGCGAAGGAGCCGTGGACTGAGCACGCAGAAGCTCTGTCAGCGTGCGGATCGCGTCAGTCTGCTCTCGCTGCGGACGACGCATCTCCTCCTGCTGGCTGCGCAGGTCCGCTATGGCTTGCAAGCGAGGGCACAACACCCCTGAAGAAGAGGAGGAGGGATCACCTGGTCCCTTGTCCTTGTCGTCGGGCGAACTCATGTCGCCGCTCACTATGGGACGACAGGTCAAGTTTGTCAGATTTCAAAACCGTCTGCATTTCTCGAGGAGTTCAAACGCTAGCATCTTTTGACTGTCCAGGTGAAAATTTGGCTAAGTCTAATGCTGACATCAGCACGACTTGATGACGTCAGCAGTCAACAATGCTGACTCCAGCTTGTCCTCTCCCTTTTTTTTTCTTGTCACGGTTCTGCACGCGTGTGGAGCCGCTTCGCGGTGGCGCGCGGCAGCTCTGCGGAAGCTGCACAGCAGCTTTGGCTCAGCTGCTGCTGCAGTTGTGCTGTCAGCTAGAGCAGCAGTTGCGTCGCTGCGTGTGCGGCGGTGGCAGCAGCAGCTGCGCGGCTGCTGCTGCTGCTGCTGTGTGCTGTGGCTGCTGTTGCGTACTGCAGCTGCTGCTTGTTGCCGCCGCTGCGCGCCGCTGCTGCTGCCGCTGCTGCGCTGCTGGTGCCGCCGCCACTGCCGCTGCCGCCGCGACTGCCGCTGCTGATGCTGTGCCGCTGCTGCCACTACCGCAGCTGCGCTGCTGCTGCCGACGCTGCTGCTGCGCTGCTGCTGCCGCCGCTGCTGCCACGCTGCTGCTGCGGCTGTTGCTGCTGCGCTGCTGCTGACGCTGCCTCTGCTGCTGCTATTCTGCTGCTGCGGCTGTGGGAGGGAGGGGATGCGGCTGCACGCACTGCCGCCGCCACACACCCCTGCGTGGCGGTACACGCCGCTGCTGCTGCCTCTGCAGCTGCGATCTCACGTAGTGGGTGGAGCGCGTTGACGGCGACCGGCCGTCTCCAAAAGACCCAGAAACTCTGCTGCAACGGTGGCTCTCTCTGCTGCTGCTCTGCTGTGTCTCTGCTGGGCAGCCCAGTGAGAACTGTCTCACTGCTCTGATACCATGGGAAAATGCGTAGAAGCTTCCTAGCAACGCAGCCGCTGACCGGGCGTCAGTGCCTGATCAGACTGTGACGACTGTCACAGGTCGTACACGCAACGGCAAGGGTTTGGCTAGGAGACACAAGACACAGTGTCAGAATGCTTCAATATAGCATATGCAGAGAGAAATGACAAATGACGGGTCCAAGGCATAAATACCTGCCGCGGCGCACGGCGGGTGTCGCACGCTGCAGTCCAAGAGCTGTCCTAAAACCGGCCCAAAACCACTGTTTTGGCCGTAACTCTGCGCACCTATGTCAGAATGCTACACCGTCTAAACCTAGACAGAATCAAAAGACGGACGCTACGACTGGTCACATGCATGCATCCATCGACTGAAAGTGAGCATACAATGCAGAAACATGCAAATAGGCCTCATAGCCAGTCCGCCAAAAGACGCCTACAGGACGTATAAGACACAGCAAAGAGTCCCGGTGGCGTCTGGGGCTCTGGAACAGTGGTCGGTCAGCTCCAAGCGGGTAGTCCGCCACCTGTCGTCGCGCCGGCGTCACCAGGACCGCCCGCCTGAGGGATCTGCACGAGTATGGACACGGCCGAGTTGTCACAGTAAACTGTAAGGAACGTCACAAAGCACAACAAGATCAAGATAAGGAAATACCACAAGTGCCATTCTAGTTCATGTTGTAGTCCAACAATTCATGGTGGGGGAAATACATGCCTGTCTGATGGCTGACCATGAATTACTAATTGCCTCCAGTCGAGTCACGATTCCAGACATTTCCTTCTAATGGACAGAGGGAGAAGTCCCCTTGCAATATTTACTCCCTGGAATTGTTCTCAGTGAGAAACTTCCTGGAACCTTCCGAACCACTTGCCACTTCACCAAGCGTCAACGCTAAGTCAGTGTGTGATGACAGCCACAAGTCATGCACGAAACTGCAAGGGTCTGGGTAGGGACACGTATAGAGTGTTAGGAAGCTCAAATTGAACATAATTATAGAGAGAGAAATGACAATTGACAAGCATACATCATAAGTAGTTGAAGCGGCGCACAATGGGTGACGCATGTGAGAAAGTGCATAGAATCTTCCTAGTAACACAGCCGCTGACCGGGCGTCAGTGCCTGATCAGACGGTGACGATAGTCACAGGTCGTACACACAACGGCAAGGGTTTGGCTAGGAGACACGAGGCACAGTGTCAGAATGCTTCAGTATAGCATATGTAGAGAGAAATGACAAATGACAGGTCTAAGGCATAAATACCTGCCACGGCGCACGGCGGGTGTCGCACGCGGCAGTCCAAGAGCTGTCCTAAATCCAGCCCAAAACCACTGTTTTGGCCGTAACTCAGCGCACACATGTCAGAATGCTACGCTGTCTGAACCTAGACATGCAGAATCAAAAGACGGACGCTCCGACTGGTTACATGCATGCATCCATTGACAGACAGTAAGCATACAATGCAAAAACATGCAAATAGGCCTCATGGCCAGTCTGCCCAAAAGACGCATGCAAGATGTAGAAGACACCGCAGAAATTCCCGCTGGCATCTAGGGCTCAGGTGCAGTGGTCGGCCAGCTCCAAGCTGGTAGTCCGCCGCCTGTCGTCGCGCCGGTGTCACCAGGGCCGCCCGCCTCAGGTATCTGCACGAGTATGGACACGGCCGAGTGGTCACAGTAAACTGTACAGGAACGGCACAAAGCACAACACTCCCCCATGACCCGATGGTACGCATGTCCATACGCGTGCAACACTGGTAGAAACACAATAGTGAGTGACCCAAACAAATGAGACGCAGACGAACATCCCATACTCAACCACCCTCACGCACAGGGTGAAGCCCAACAGAACGAATGGCCACCAGGAACTTTCCGCGAGCAAGTGCCTTCGTCAAGAAGTCAGCATGCTGCGTGTCAGTACCAACCCACATGATGGAGATTACGCATCGCTCCACCAGATCACAAACGAAGTGATGCTCAACCGCAATGCGCTTTCTGCGAGCATGAAAAACACCATAGCTCTCCGCAATGGCGAGAGCACTCTGGTTATCGCAACGCAGCACACTGGCAGGACTGACTGCCTAAGCTAAAGAAACAAGCACTGCAGCCATACTGCCTCAGCAGCCCCTGCGCCCAAAGCAACATACTCTGCCTCTAACGAGCTACGTGCAATGCAGCCATGCTGCCCGCTTCGCCAAGACAAAGAGGTACCACCGAGCAGAAACACGTAGCCAGTACGACTGCGCCCATCAGGGCTCCAAGCCCAGTCACTGTCAGTGTAGCCGTCAAGGACCATTTAACACTGCTAACGAAAACAGAGTCCGAGGTACAGCGTGGAGACCACGTACCGTACCACTCGCACAGCCCCGTAAAGGGCTCTCGCACGTGGAGCCTGCGAGAACTGAGCAAGGAGGTTGACGCAAAACGCAATCTCAGGACGCATGGTGGTGACCAGGTACATCAGAGATCCGATGACATGGAGGTACAAGGTCACGTCCACTGTCTCCCCAAGCTGTGTAGGATCATCCACCTTTAGAGTATCCTGCCCATCGGGTGTAAGAGGTGTGGAAGCGGATGGCATTTCACCAAGGAGATCGCTGAAGCGCTCCCCCACGACTCGTGCGTATCGGGCCTGATGCAGCAACAGTGTCTGATGTCTGTGATCTCGCGCGATCTCCATACCAAGAAACACCGATGCAGGACCGAAGTCCTTCATCCTGTAGGCAATCTGCAGGACAGCCTTGGCCTCCTTCACGACCTCCAGGGATGGAGACACAATCAGAAGGTCATCAACATAGACCAGGATGGCGGTGAAGCGCTCGAGTGTCGATAGGATGAACAGCGAGGGGTCTGCCTCGCTCTGTACCCTGCGCGAGTCAAGGTGCCAATGATCTCTCGGTTCCAACACCGTGGAGACTGCTTGAGGCTGTACAAGGACTTGCGCAAGCGCCAGACCTTGTCACCGTCCTCAAAGCCTGGTGGCTGAGTCACGTAGATCTCCTCATCCAGAGAGCCATGGAGGAACGCGTTGTTCACATCCATCTGGTGCAGTTCCCAGTCATGCTGAGCCACTACACCAAACAGAGCTCAAGCTGAGGTCATGCGGCCGACAGGGGCAAAGGTGTCAGTGTAATCAACTCCCTCAATCTGAAAGTATCCCTTGACGACTAAGCGGGCCTTGTAGCGTTCCAGTGAGCCATCCGGCTTCACCTTCTTGCGAAAGACCCACTTGACCTGAATCGCCTTCCTTCCAGGGGGAAGGTCGACCAGCTCATAGACTCTGTGTTCTCGGATAGCATGAAGCTCATCCTCGCAAGCACCTCGCCAGGCATCAGCATCCTGCGATGAGAAAGCCTCCCTCAATGTGCCCGGGTCAGGCGCCATAGAGGGGGAACTCTGCGTGGCAAGTGCACACGCCTCAGTGTCAGGCCTAACGGCCACGAGATCAACTGCTGCATCACAGGCGATATGGAACTCGCGAGTGACCAGGTCGTGCCTATGGGGCACACTGGGTGTACCTCTGAAANCTCATAGACTCTGTGTTCTCGGATAGCATGAAGCTCATCCTCGCAAGCACCTCGCCAGGCATCAGCATCCTGCGATGAGAAAGCCTCCCTCAATGTGCCCGGGTCAGGCGCCATAGAGGGGGAACTCTGCGTGGCAAGTGCACACGCCTCAGTGTCAGGCCTAACGGCCACGAGATCAACTGCTGCATCACAGGCGATATGGAACTCGCGAGTGACCAGGTCGTGCCTATGGGGCACACTGGGTGTACCTCTGAAACCTCAGTGCGGACGCTTAGGCCTAAGGCCTTTGTGCGTGGATCACCGCTCGCGATGCTGCAAGAGGAACTCCTGGGTCCGGGACCCGACTCTCGCTGAGCTCCGGAATCCAGTGGTCGAAGGCAACCACCGGGCTCACGGGAGTAACCGGAGGTCGAGGGGAGTACCTTAGGCTCAGGAACAGGTACGACCACAGGGACAGGTACGACCACAGCTGGTGAGGGGTGAGACAAGGCAGCCGGAGATGCGGTACGATGAGATGCGTGTATGGGCGACATAGAGCTAGGTGTGTCAGTAGGCAATGCTGGCCCGGACACTGAGACAGGAGTGTCAGCCGACGTAGGGACAGGAGTGGGCTGGACTGGGTGAGACACCGGAACAGGGGTGCCAGTAGACACAGGTGATGGTGCAGGAGGAGGCGTGAGAGCAGCGGTACCTGTGGGGTGTAAAACGGGCTGAACAGGCGGGATCTCTGGACCGACGGGAATGATAGCCGGATCATCAAGTGCTGGAGACCGAAAGGGGCTCGAGCAGACACATCAGCCTGACGAGGAGTAGTTGCTGGCGGAGAAGTCTCCCCCATCCGCCGAGGATCCTCATTGGAAGGGACATGAGCGGCAGAGAGGGCTATAATCGAAGTCAGATCACGGTATGTGAATGACTCAAAAAACAGCGCATCACGGGACTCAATGACACGACGGCAAGTGGGGTCCCAAAAGCGCCAGGCCTTCGACCACGGGGAGATGCCGATGAAGGCACACAAGGGACCCCGAGGGCAGACCTTGGACCCGTGCTGATCCTCGGTGTACCACACGAAGGCCAGGGAACCCCAGACGCGAGCGAGACGAAGATCAGCACGGTGGCCAAACCAGAGCTCGTACGGTGTAACATGATGCGGAAACGGACCATGCGGGAGGCGGATCTAGACCCAAGTCATGTAGGCAAAGCCCTCGAAGGCGAAGGACTCCGGGAGACCGTACTCAGACTACATGGCGGAAACCGCATCCTCCATGGTACGGTTCCAGTGCTCAGATACACCGTTCTGCTGTGGGGTAGCAGGAGCACAGACCTGGTGAAAAATGCCGTGCTCAGCAAAGAAGGAGTCCATCTCACCGAGAAACTCGCCGCCGCGATCCGAGCGAAAAGTATGTAGCGTGTGGCGAGACTGACGCTCAGCCATCACGAGCCAGAGCCGAACCCCAATGGCGGCGTTGCTCTTCTGACGCAGAGTTTAGACCCATCGCATCCGAGTGAAGTCATCAGTCAGCGTCAGAACAAACCGTCCCCTCTCGGACAGGGACTCAACCGGGAGAGGACCGAGCCGGTCTGAGTGGACCAACTGGAGAGGCCTCACTACTCGGGAACGCGAATCAGGGTAAGTGCACCAGTGCATCTTGCCCATAGCGTAAAAACGATAGTCGGTCTTGGGTGGCTTCTCAAAAAAAGCCACGTCACGACCGAGAACAGGCTGTGTCCGAATGAGCTTTGACACAGAGTCGGAGTCCACGTGACACACACGACGGTGAAGCAACCGCTAGTGTTCCAGGGATAGAACACCAGTGACAAAAACATGACCAGAGGAGGAGGGAGAGCAAAGGGAGGAGGGCCGAGCAATGCGATACAAATCATCTATAACTAAAGCACGCAGGACAATGCTACGGGTGTCAAGAGCAGTCACAGTCGCTGAATCGGCGGCATGCTCAACAAAGAGACCCATCAGAGTGCAGGCATGTACAAATAGTAGACTGAGCTCAAGATCGGGCACAAACAGCATGTCAGAGAGATACAGGGGGCCACACGGACCATCAAAGCATACAACCCCAACTCCGTGGACCGGCAAGGACTGACCAGAGCCTGTACGAACAGAACAGACAGTCGTGACAGGACCAAGTACCACAAAGTCACTACGATGATACGTCATGTGATGGGTGGCACCGGAATCGATGATCTAGGTGCCACCGGAGTCACGACTGGTGGATGTCATTATACAACGAGCAATGGAACACTCGGCATCAGAGGGACGCTGAGGTGTCAGTGGGAAGGAACAACGTACATTACAAAGGTGAGACTCATGAATCCAGTCAGTGCAGTCAGGCCCATCATCATCGCATGCGGACTGTGCTCCCCCACACGTGTCATCACGAGTCATGAGGACGGACGAACAAGCAGTCTGTGACCCACTCAACAATGACAACACACTCGCACCTCCCTGAAAGCGAAGTGCCAGAAGATGACGAAGCTCGGCGATGGTGCGATCGCGTGGGTCTGGATCACTGCTGCTCGTTGGTGAGGACGCAGGAACAGCTGCAGTCGTGGTCGCCGCGCGTCCAAAGGAGTGTGCGGGCGACGTGCCGGACACGGTGCGGGAAGCATGGGCAGCCTGAAGCCCACGAGTGATGCGCTCCCAGTCAAGCGGCTGTTGGCACTCGGTGTAGCGATGGATGCCTCCACAGTTATAGCAATGCACAGAACAGCCACTGCGACCACTGGATGATGGCTTCTGCTGACCTGATCCGCGCCTCCTATTCTTCTTCTTCCCCTGGGTAGCTGCTGCAATGCCTTCCTTCTGCGTGGGTGTAGACAGGGTCGAATAGGAGGAGGAAGATGAGGTAGTGATGGAGGTGGACGAGAGTGACTGCAGGAGGGAAGATGGTGGTGATGCGATGACTGATGCAGCGAGGGAAGTCTCTTGATGCGCTACTGCTGCCTCGCGGGCCGATGTCACCTGGAGGAAATGCTGATGCGCCCAAGGTAGCAACTGCAGAGTGGCTGAGAAAGGCTCGAGGGCAGCGTCGCTGTACCGTGTGAAGATGTCGGTGTACTCTAGGTGAACTCTGAGCATGATCGTCTGAAGCGCCCATAGCTAAGTGCCCCCTGAGGTTCCCAGACGCGTGTAGATACGCATGGCCCGTCGCCAGTAATCTGTCGCAGACTCCGCCGACCCCTGACGGAATGAGTGGAAAGCACAAATGCATGATGCACGCGTGGCGTGCATCTCCGCGGCCAGTAGGGACAACGCCAGATCCCAGCCTTCACAAGGATCGGCTCTGGTGCCTGTGCCAGCCTTGTCGAGGAAGGGGCGGAAGTCGACGACAGTCTCGCATGGCATGGCATAGAGAAGTCCAAGCATGGCCCGGGCTACTGTCAGCGCCTGTACTGGATCTGTAGACTGCTATGGGCTGTGGTAGTAAGGCCACACTCCCTCGGAAGTGGCCCACACTTGAAACAGGATCTCCTAGCAGTCGAAGCCATCCTCGCTGATGTGCCGTGGAGGTGGTGCCTCAAAGTCCTTTGGCTGCCGCTCCGTGGGGAGAGTAACCGCAGGCTGAGGAGGGCGAGAGACATGAAAAACTCTTGGGAGAGGGTGATCACCGGGGAAGTCAGGTGACGGTCGTATCGGGGACAGAGGTGGAGGTCGGGTACCCGTCTGGCATCACGTACTCACACCAGTGCCCTGTCCCCTTTCCTTCCCCCTGGGCACGCCAGCCCCGCTATGTCTGTTGCCAGGCATTGCTTGGCGCAATAGCAAACTCAGCGCCAGCGGCACACAGTGACTTCAATCCTTGGCCCCACTCTGGGTGCCACTCCTAGGCCAAAGGACTTTGAGACATCGCCCTCGCCACTTCAGGCCGGCGAACAGTTTCGGAGCTAGGAACTCAGTTTCCGCATCTGGGCATAGGGTGAGGGCTTGTGGGCGTACTACACCCTCCCGTACGACTCCACCCAGGCCGACCAGATGTATGACGCTGGTCGCGCCATACGTGCCCTCGTTCTAGTTGCTCCTCCGGCTTCACGCCTGGCCCTAGAGCCCTTCGTAGGCGACTTCACCTCCGGCGGGACACCAGACCCTGCAGCCCCATGGTAGATCCTCACCCATCCCCATTGCCTATCCAGCGAGGCTGAGACCAGCCGCCTGCGGAGGGAGTTCAACTCCCTTCATATGGGGGAGACCGAGACGGTCACCTCCTACCGGGAGTGGGCTGAGGACATCCTCCGTTGCCTGGACATCTCTGCTCCACCCCCCTGGCCGCGCTTCTTACCATCAAGCACGGTGCCACCGTCGTGTACGCCACGTCTTCGTTCACTACTCCTAGGACGTCCTTTCCACCATGGCGGCCCAGAGCACCCTCATGCCCTGGGCATATGAGCTCTTCCTCAAGATTGTACAAGCTTGTCTGGAGTCTAGCAGCCAGCGCACAGAGGCCCTTGCCTCTCTGGTAATTGCCTCCGTGGCTGTCGCTTCCCCCACAATAGCTGCATCCACTAACTCCTCGGCGTCTTTGAAGAAGAAGCGCAAGGGCAAGAAGGGCAAGGGCCCCTAGCAGCAGGAGCAGTCGCAGCTGACTGGGTCTAGTGGTGGTGACTCGGTCTGCCACAACTGTGGTCGGCAAGGGCACGGGTGGTACACTTGCCCGTTACCAATGAACGAGGCGTGCGTCATCGCCACCATGCATCGCCAGCGTAAGCGCCATCTCGCCTCTATCGCCATAGCAGTCGCCGGCCCTGATGCCTTGACTCCTTCTAGCAGTTATACTCCGACAACCGCACCGGTCCCGCCGACGCCGGCTCTGCAGCAACAGCATCCGCGGCCTTCGGCTCCTCCATTCCCATCACCGGTGCACTCCTTCCCCTATCCAGGCTCCGGCACTGTCACTCCGCACTCCGTCTACACTTTCAGACCGTCCACCCGTGATCGTCAGCTGGAGCAGTTCATTGCGCTCCAGCTCGGCCTGCCTCACCCTCCTCCCAGGGAAGTACGAGTTGCATCATCTCCTGCTCGTCTACTCTCCCCTGCATGACTGAGACTGATCTGGGATGTATCCTACCTCCTCGTTTGTCTCGTTGACACCAGTGCCACCCCCTACCCCCTCCCTTGATGACCTCACATGGATTGACAATTGGCCGTCTCGGTTTGCGCCGCCCTCCACCGCGTCTGCATCTCTTGCTTGCTACCACGTGACTGTTAGCAATCTGGAGACTACAGTCGAGGACCCTGCCGAGACCTGGATCATCGACTCCGGGGCCACGCATCACATGACGGCCTCTCGCAAGGCCTTTAGTGTGCTTGGTCCTGTTGGCGATGTGTCCGGCGTCTGAACCTGCTCCGAACAGGTGTTACCCGTCCACAGCATCGGCATCATTCATTTTCGTGGTCTTGCCAATGATGTCTTTGTGACCGATGTCCTCTTCGTCCCCGGTCTTGAGCTCAACCTCCTGTCCGTCACTATCCTTGACCGCATGAGCATGGATGTTTTGCACTCGCGTGGTATTGGCACTATGTCGTTGCGTCCATCAGGTCTTGTCTTTCTACACCCCACCGCCAATGGCAACCTGTGGCACGTGCCTCGTCCGTCCTCCTCTCCTTCCGTCCCATCTACGTCAGCTGCCACAGGCCATGTGTTTGTCACCGGCGCGCTCTCTCCGCATGATACACGTCTCTTGCACCGCCGCCTTTGCCATGTCCACTTTGCTGCCGTGGATAGCATGCTCTGCACCCAGCCAGCCAAAGGCCTTGACCCGGACACTTTCCCTCTGCCGTGCCCCACGAAGTGCATTGATTGTGCTCAGGGCAAGAAACACCGGTCCACATACCCTCAGTCCTTCTCTTGCGTATCCCCCCCTCTAGATCTGGTCCATTCGGATGTCATGGGTCCTCTCCCTACCGAGTCCGTCGACGAGCATGGACGTTATGTCCTCACCCTCACTGATGACTACTCTCGCTACCGTCGGGTCTTCTACCTTTGGCAGAAGAGCGGTGTAGCTCCCGTCATTCGAGGCTCGCTGCCTCCACTCGCACTCTGAGTGCGCCAGCCTCCCGTCACCCGAAGAGCGGTGTCGCACTCAGAGTGCGAGTGTGGTCGATCCCTTCGCTGCTTTCTTTTTTATCACGGTGATGAGTACATGGATGAGACCATGACATTTCTCGCCTCTCGCGGTATCCACCATGAGACTTCAGCGCCTTACATGCCCGCCCAGAACGGCGTCTCCAAGCGATAGAACCGTACCATGGCCGAAACTGTCCGCACCATGCAGGTTGAGTCCGGCCTCTCCGATGGCTTCGATTTTGAAGCCATGGCCTATATGACGTGGGTCGGGAACCATATATCCCATGGATCCCTTCCTCGCCAGTCCACGCTGTACCAGTATTGGTGCGGTCAGCGAGCTGACCTGAGTCTTGCTCGCGTCTGGGGGTGCGTGGCCATTGTGTGGTTGCCCGCCCTACAGTAGGGCGGCAAGCTTGCCCCCCACAAGTGTCCTTGCACCTTTCTCGGCGTTTCTTGTTAGTCCATGGCCTGGCGCTTTTGGGATCCCCCCCGACACTGTATCGTTGATTCACGCGATGCCCTCTTCTTCAAGGAGTTGTTTTCTCGCGATCTCGTCCACTCCAGCTCGTCTGTGTCCCTCCTGTCGCATGGGCAAGTGGTGAGTCCGTCATCCGTACTGCCGCTTCCGGAAGGCACATCACTTGGTTCCTCTGGACCGGCAGCCCCAGTCACGTCCGTTGGCCCCTTCGGGTCGGCAGCCCCAGTCGCGTCCGCTGACCCCTCCGGACCGGTAGTCCGAGTCGTGTCCGTTGGCCCCTTTGAGCTAGAAGCCCCAGTCACGTCCGCTCGCCTGCGCCAACGAGCTCGCTGCCTGTGCCGATGAGCTCACTGCTATCTAGTAGCACCATGTGTATGACGTCGTTAATCTCCCTCCAAGTCGAAAGGCCATTAGTACCAAGTGGGTTTTCCAACGTAAATGGAAACCAAACGGATCTTTGGACAAGTACAAGGCCCTCCTCATAGCCAAGGGGTTTGCTCAGGTCCCTCGGGTTGATTACGACCAGATCTTTGCCCAAGTTGGTCGATTCTCCACCAGCTGGGCGCTCTTCTGCCTGGTTGCCAAGCCAGCAGTCGCCTCGCTGGTAGAACCACGAGATCAGCAGCACGCTCCTCCGCAGCGGCCTCCTACGCAGCACCGCTGACCACGCACTATTTGTCAGCCCGCGAGGCCAGACCTTTGCCGCTATACTCGTCTACGTCGAGGACCTCCTCATTGCGTCGCCAGACATGGCTGCCATCCAGCATGTCAAGGACCTGCTACACATTGCCTACCAGATGAAGGATCTCGGGTCTGCCTGAGTCTTCCTCGACATGGAGCTCGAGCATGATCGCTCCAAGGGCATCCTGCACGTCCATCAGGCCGTCTATGTACAGACTGTGTCCACTCGCTTCGCCGAGGACCTACTCCTCGTGCCGAGCGCATCTTCACCCTTGTCCTCTGATGGCCAGGTGAAGCTGAAGAGTCCTGACCCAGCCATTGTGGGGGAGCCAGTTGACGTGACTACGTATCTGTGAGTCATCAGGTCACTGATGTTTCTGGCGATGACGACGCATCAAGACATCGCGTTCGCCGTCTACCTCTTGGCTCAATTCTCTCAAGAGCCGCGTCACCTCCACTTCAAGGTCGCGATCGAGTACTACGCTATGTCGTTTCGACTCCTCGGCGAAGTCTCATGTTCCACCGCCTGCTCACTGTTGTCGCGGTGGGTTACACCGAGAGTGACTGGGTCGGCGGTCCGGACGGTAAGAGTCGCACAGGCTGGATCTTGCTTATTGGTAGCACGTCTGTGTCCTGGCGCAATGGCAAGCAGTGGTGCATTGTACGCAGCACTGTTGGGGCTGAGCATGTAGCCATTGGTTCAGGTGCTTGTGAGAGCGTGTGGCTGCGTCATCTGTTGTCCGAATTGCGTTTGTCCGTCGCATCCATCACGTTGCATTGTGACAATGAGATTGCCATGGCCATCGCCGACAATGACGGCATGCATAACACACGCACAAAGCACATCAATGTTGAATATCACTATGTGCGTTCGTTGTTGCATGCCGACAACGTCAGCATTGTGTGGCTTGAGATACCACGGCAGCTGGGTGACTTCTTGACCAAGGCGTTGAAGCGCGATTTGTTCAAGAAGGCTGTGAGTTCAATCGGCATGCGTCCGTAAGTTAGCACTCTTTGTTCTGGCCTAGATCTCTATGTACACTGGGGGAGTGTGTCTGTTGAATATGGCATTGCCCGCCCATGTGCACTGCATTTGTGAGTCATTGGGGAGTGTTGAGTTTTTTTACATCCCTCATTGTGCTCTGTTGTGTAATCTCGGCTTGTGTGCATCGGCGTACACATGACTGACGGCGAGACTCGATGTTTCTGGAGTGTCATCCGGTGGAGCCGACGCACACTGAGGCCTACACGCAGTTCGCTGGAGCCTCCTCCATGCGGCAACGTCCTCAGCTCCATCGGCAGGCCTCCTCGGCGGTCGGGTTGTAGGCGGTTACTGCCACCGCAGATATTGTCTGAATGCGTCACATGCTGGATCTGACTGTACCATTGCGTCTGCAGCATCATGCTTTGCTTAGCGTCCATGTCTCATGTTGCGTGGCACTGTTTGGCATCATGGACCATCGTAGGCACTGCATGGGTTCAGGCAGCCCTAACTCTTTGCTGCTATTTTTCTAGTTGTTTTTTACTGCATGACTTCGTTCGCAGCGTCGGTATTATGGTATGGTTCAGTTTTCAAGCAAAACGGACAGCGCCCGGGTTTTGGGCTGGCGGCCGTCTCGCAGGGCTCACCGAGAAAACCCTGTCTGTAAGAAACTAGGTCCAGTTCTATTTTCTGATTGGCTGGATAGCTGAGTAGCAAGCTCTATAGAGCTGGGGGAGAGCTAGTGAGAACACTCTGCTAGGAAGCTTCCTAGCACACTTGCCACTGACTAGACGTCAGCGCTCACTCGGCTCACGGCGTCAACAGAGGTCGGACGCGAAACGTCAAGGGTTTGGTTAGACGACACGACTCAGTGTCAAATGTGTTTCCATTCATAAACACATGCAGAGAGAGAATAACAAATGACAAGTCCACAGCATGAATACCTGCCGCAGCGCACGAAAGGTGTCACAATCGACAGTACAAGGTCTGTCCTAAAACCGGCCCAAAAACACTGTTTTGGCCGTAAATCTGCGCAGACAAATCATAACACTATGCCGTCTCAACCTAGAGATGCGAAATTTTGAGCCGGACGCTACGGATGGTCACACGCATAAGTCTGGCACCGATCGGTGGACAGAAAATGAAAAATATGTAAACCAGCCTAAAGAGCCAGTCCATCGAGAAAACTCTAGCGTCTTAAGAAAAACCGCAAAGCACCCCGGTAAGCACCCAGGACTTCGTGGGAGCTCTATGGTAGCTGCTGGTGGATGGAGCCACCACTCTTTGGTGCTCCGGTGCCAGTTGCGTCCGCATCAAGGATAGCCTGCAGAAAAACTGTAGGAGGTCCGAGACAACATCCATGACGCTGGGGCAGTCCTCGGGCAGCTCCGAGCGGGTGGTCCACCACCTGCCGACGCGCCGGTGCCTCCGGGGTCCGTATTGGGGACCATGTCGTTGTGCTCTCCTGTATGGCTGCTCTCCTGGCCGTCATTCGTGATGGGTGAAAGCCACACACACCAACACTCTCCCTGGCTGACACAACTGTCAACATAACGATGTCTGAGCGAAGGCAAGAAAGGATGGCTCATGCAGCCAAACATAGCGAGCACCGATGAAGCACACCACAGCACAGGGTCTCCTCGTGACAATGGTGCATCCCACCAAGTGTCCAGGTCTCGGCCATGCACGAAGTCAATCACACACCTACGTGTCAAACATCATGCAAGACAGACAGAGAAACAAGGTCTCCTCGTGACCCCGGAAAATGTCTCCGTGTGCCCGGGTCTCGACCACATCATGCATGGATCATACATAACACATCTAGGCAATGGGTCTCCACGTCACACCGGTAGAACTCAACAGGTGCGCGGGTCTCGACTAGCATAACCTTGCATGGATCACACATAACACATGGAGGCAATGGGTCTCCACATCACACCAGTGGAACTCACCAGGTGCGCGGGTCTCGACTAGCATAACCTCGACCATAGCATCGTGCCACACCCCAAGTAACCTCACTGTCCTCAAAAGGGTGTCAGGCAAAAGCCCACACACCAACACTCCCCTTGGGCTGTAGAGGCTAACACTACGAGCAAAGCTGATGGCTGCTCCCAACAAAATTTGTGTGGAGGGACCACGGCTCCCCCATGGCCACATACCCCTGTACAGCAATAGCAAGGGTGACGACAATGCTGGTGGGATGTGCTCGCACATAGCCTCGTCCTGGAATGGTGTCCTCGCTGTCGTCGTCGTCGCTGTCGTCGTCGTTGCTGTCATCTTCGTCGTTGTCGTAGCCGTCACTACTGTCGTCGTCTGCTGATGTGACTGGTGTAGCACTAAGGGCTCCTCTGCTGATGTGATTGTTCCTCCAAAACAATGACATGTTGTATGGCCTCCAACTGCTGAGCTGCATATTGCCTTGCAGCCTGTGTAGCGTCGAGGCGCGTATGGAGCTTGACAAGCTCTGACGCGGCAGCCGACTGGCTGGCTGCATCTGCGGCACGTATACGGTCAGTCGCGGAACGAACCTGATGGTGGACCTTGATAGTGTGCGCGTTGGCATGGGCCAGAGCCTCCTGTAGCCTCACTATCTCACCCCATACAAAGGAGTGGAGCTGCGCCTGCTCGTGGTACAAGTTGACATCCTCTGCGTCAATCATCGACTCAAGTACCGCCGGTCCACGAGGTGCTAGTAGAGCGGGAGCGCAAGACAATGAGTCGTCACGTAAGTCGTTTGGGGCTATAAGAATGACTACTACGAAGGCACCTGCTGCTCTTGACACACCCGTTGCTCGGCCATCAGTTACTGGCCAGACGTCGACATGTGTAGGTACAGCTGCATCTGCAGCGACGTCGTGGTCATCGAAGGTGCGGTCAGTGCCATGGTGCTCCGCGTGACCCCTACTGCGCAGTCCATCATTCACCTGCTGTTGGAGGTCCGCCTGTCCCAGACGTGCATCCTATAGAGACCACTCAGCTGCCTCGAGACGTCTGTGTACATCCTCCACACACTCCTCGACCACCCGTCGTGCTGGAACATCCCCGTGTAAGAGCGGTTGCTTGCCTCCCGGAGCTCGACCATGAGACTCTGCACGTGCGCCTCCGCTCGAGCCACTACTGCCTCCTGCTCGTCGACCGCGGAACATAGGCGCTCGAGTACAGGAACTGTAGCTTGGACAAGAGTAGTTGTGTCCTCGGCTGGAACCGCCGTGGTGTCAGCAACACGGGTCAGGGCAGTGAGGTATCAGAGGTCTGCAGCTCGCTGTGCATCCTCCATGTTGCACACGCGGACGTCTGCTCTCACCGAGTGGCCATCGTGTGCTTGTGTTATGGCTACTACAAAAACGACAATGCAGTGGGCCTCTACGTCTGCCTCTGACCCTGCGTCCGACCACTCCACGACAGACGATTGATCCTCATAGAGGAACTCTGCCTCGTCTTGGTGGTCCATCACCTGCTCCTACTGCCTAGCACAATCTGTCTCAACAACCTAGGTGTCTGCTGGGGGCCAAGTATCAGCATCTCTATCACTTGCTCCTGCTGGTGCTCCTGGCACCATGGGAGCTGTCTCCACACAGGTAACGCGAGAGCTCGCACACCGTCAGGCGCAGCTCCTGCATCGGCCGTCGTCATGTCATCCGTCACAGGTGTCATCTCCCACTCCATCCTCATCTTCCTCCCGATCCTACATCCTTTCCTCCAACGATGCTAGTATACCGGATCTCTCATCTACATCCGTCGCCCTCCATTCTGTCTTGGAGGCTATCGACATCATACCCACGGACAGACGTTCTCAGCCCCTCATTGTACCGCTTGATCTTGAACTCATCATGTGCAACAACGAGCTACTCGTCTTGCACGGCGCGCACAGGCAGTACCATCACAAGCAGCTGTGGGAGGAGTTTAGGTGACTAGACCCCCTCGTCTCCTGTCCACGGGTTGGTTTGCCGAGTCCCCACACCTCCTGCCAAGATATCAGTCGTGGGGGGGGTGGTTTGTCCGCTGAAGACCGCGGCGGAGCTCGGCATTGGTGAGGCGACTGCTCTATAACGTAGGATGATTGAGGCGGATGATGCTACACAGCAAACTCAGCTAGCGGAGAGTTCGGTGGGGGGAGACGTTCATCCTGATGGAGACTCGTTGTCGGAGGAGGATTGGTCCGAGGCTGAGTCTGAGTCGGGGAAGGAGATGGTGTTCGTTGATACCCTGTCGGGTGACATGACGACGGCTGATGCAAGAGCTACGCTTGACGATGTGCGAGCTCCTGCATTACATGGTTCTGAGACAGCTGCCATGGTGCAAGAAGCTTATTAATAGAAGCACATTTGACACTGAGTTGTGTCGTCTAGCCAAACCCTTACCGTTTTACGTCTGACCTGTGTTGATGCCGCAAGTTTACTAAGCGCTGACGCCCAGTCAGTGGCATGCGTGCTAGGAAGCTTCCTAGAATTTTCTCATGGTATCAGAGCATAACAAATGACAAGTCCAAAGAATAAATACCTAAGCACCCATGCCGTCGTGGCAGCTCTGTGGCAGTTATTGGTGGATGGAGCCACCACTCGTTGGTGCTCCGGTGCCAGCTACGTTCGCATCAAGGATAGCTTGCAAAAAAACTACACGAGGTCCGAGACAACATCCACGACGTTGGAGTAGTCTTCGGTCAGCTCCGAGTGGGTGGTCCACCACCTGCCGACGTGCCGGTGCCTCCGGGGTCCGCATCATGGACCATATCATCGCGCTCTCCTGTATTGCTGCTCTCCTGGCCGTCGCTCGTGACGGGTGGAAGCCACACACACCAACACTCCCCCTGGCTGACACAAATGTCAACATAACGATGTCTAAGCTAAGGTAAGAAAGGATGGCTCAGGCAACCAATCATAGCGAACACCGATCAAGCATACCACAACACAGGGTCTCCTCATGAAAATGGTGCATCCCACCAAGTGTCCGAGTCTCGACCACACACGAAGTCAATCACACACCTACGTGTCAAACATCATGCAAGAGAGACAGAGAAACAAGGTCTCCTCGTGACTCCAGAAAATGTCTCCGGGAGCCCGGGTCTCCACCACATCATGCATGGATCATTCAGAACACATGTAGGCAATGGGTCTCCACGCTACATCGGTAGAACTCAACAGGTGCGCGGGTCTCGACGAGCAGAACCTTGCACGGATCATACATAACACATGAAGGCAATCGGTCTTGACATCACACCGGTAGAACTCACCGAGGGTGTGGGTCTTGACTAGCATAACCTTGAGAGACAGCTTCCTAGCACTGCTGTCGCTGGCGTGGAAGTACAAGCCGTCCAGCTAACTCACGAGCACACACAGGTGGAGGTGAGAATAGCAAGGGGTTGGCTAGGGACACAAACAAGTTTCAGAAGCTGCAAAATGTTGAATTGTGCAGAGAGAAATGACAACTGAGGCCTGGACAACCTAAATAGTGCCACGTCCCTAGTGGATGTACACACACGCGGCGCACAAGGGCGCTCTTTTCTAAGAGGATAAAACAATGGCAAAAACACAGTTTTGGCCATAACTCCCTGCAGACACGTCAGAACGACAAGTCGTTTGAACCAGAACGACCCCATCAACAAGGTCTACGTCCCGATAGGCTGCACGTCCATGTGCTCTTCCATAGCACAAATCTAAAAAAACGAGATTCTTCTTGGCGCCCGTCGCCGCCGGCCACCAGCCTTCTGCCACCGTCGCCAGTCTCAGGGATCTGCACGTGAATGGGCATGAGCCGAGGGGTCACCGTAAGCCGTGTATGACACACACAACAACACTCCCCCATGACCGGAGGGTGAGACACGTCCATGCACGTGCAAACACTAGTGCTGTACAGAGTAGGTAACGCACAGCTGCTGCAGGCAGCAAGCACAACACACACAAGGTGGCACATGTGGAATCAACGTACAACAGGGATGGGGCAGAGTCCCACAGAACGAGTGGCCGCATGAAACTTCGAAAGACCCAGAGCCTTGGTCTCAAAGTCCGCGCACTACCTGTCAGTGCCCACGTGGATGACTCGGATCTCACCACGATCAACCAGATCACGCACGAAGTGATGCTCGATATTGATGTGCTTTGTGCGTGCATGGAACACACATGAGTTCTTGGTGATGGCCTCTGCGCTCATGTTGTCACACTGGAGAACTACGAGGGGAATGGACTGATGTAGTTCACGCAACAGACGGACGAGCCAGACACACTCCGCTGCACCGGCACCTAGAGCAACATACATTACCTCAGCAGTGTTGCGTGCAATGCAGCCCTGCTTCCCACTTTGCCAGGACACTGTAGTGCCTCCAATGAGAAAGATGTAGCTGGTGCGGCTCTTGGCGTCTGGATTCCACGCCCAGTCACTGTTTGTGTACCCATGGAGCACAATAGACACCTACTTGCAAAAGCACAGGCCGAAGCGTGCGTTGGACAGGATGTAGCGCACACACTGGACTGCGGCCTCCAGTGTTCGCTGGCGTGGAGCATGCGAGAACTAGGCGAGCAGGTTGACAGTGAAGGAAATGTCGGGTCGTGTCGTGGTGGCCAAGTACATGACCCTGTACCTGCAAGCCGATGACTCGCAGGTACAGGGTCACATCGACTGGCTCCCCCAGGTCAGCTGGGTCATCCACCAGGGCGGCCCGTCCCTTAGGGGTCATGGGCGTGGAGGCCGTGCGAGTGACAGCAAGGAGGTCGGCAAAGCGCTCTCCCACAGTCTCTGCGTAGGGCCCCTGATGGAGACGGAGTGTGTGGCGGACACGGTCGCGCACGATCTCCATCCCCAAAAAAACAAAGGCCTCACCAAGATCTTTCATCTTGTAGACCAAGGAGAGAACGGCCTTGGCAGCGTTCACTGTTCCCAGGTCGGGCGAGGCGATCAGAAGATTGTCCACGTAGACGAGGATGGCAGCGAGTGGTACTGATGACTGTAAGAGGAACAAGGATGGGTCAGCATCACTCTAAACGTACCAAGCGCGTCTCAACGTGCTGGTGATCTCCTGGTTCCAGGAGGCTGCGGAAGGCCTTGTACGGCCAGAAAGACTCACCTGACTCTTTCAGGCCGTACAAGGCCTTCCGCAGCCGGTACACGTGACCGGTGCCATCCTCAAAGCCAGGTGGCTGGACCATGTAGATCTCCTCCTCAAGGTCCCTGTTCAGGAACGCGTTGTTGACATCCGTGTGATGGAGCTCCCAGTCGTGCTGTGCCACCTGGCTCAGTAGTGTGAGCGTGGTCATCATCCGCCCAATAGGGGCAAAGGTCTCGATGTAGTCCATGTCAGGGACCTCAGAGAAGCCGTTTGCTGTCAAGCGCACTTTGTAACGCTCCACAGAGACGTCTGGCTTGAGCTTCTTGCATAGAACCCACTTGGCCTTGATGGCCTTGTGGTTCTTTGGCAAGTCCACCAGCTCAAAGACGCTGTGCTCTCGGATGGCATCGAGCTCAGCCTGGCAGGCAGCCTACCACTGCTCAGCGTCAGGGGTTGACAAGGCCTCACGAAGACTAGTGGGGTCGGGAGACAGCACTGGTACACTGTGTGTAGCCAGAGCATACGCCGTAGAGGGAGGGTCGACCGTCACCATGGACTCAACGGCGTCACGAGCAAGACCGCGCTCATGGGCAAGAAGTGCTAAAGCAGTGGCGCAGCCAGGGTGAATCTCAGCGAGGCCGCCAGCACTCAGGCTGAGGGCCTTCATGCCTGGGTCACCGCTAGAGACGCTGGGCGCGGGCGGGGACGTCCGTTGGGTGCCCGTGTGAAGCGGTCCGATGGGGCAGGTGTAGTGGGTGCTGCTGACTCACATGCCGGTGTGGACTACACGGCAAGCGTGCCACTCGAGGCTGGCGTGGCCACAACAGCCACGGACGGGCCCACGGCAGACGCAGGCATGTCCGCGGCCGGAGGCACGGACGGCTCAAAGCCCGACACGGACGTGGACGCAGGATCCGACAAAGCCTCAGATGCAGAGCCAGGCGCAAGATCCGACAGAGCCTCAGACGAGGAGGCAAGCCTAGGATCCGACAGATCCTCAAACGCGGAGGAAGGCGCAGGATCAGGCAGAGCCTCAAACGCGAAGGCAGACTCGGACGCAGCCTCAGACACCGGTGGAGAGTCGGGGGCAAAGGAGCAAGCCGCAGATGGGGCGGGGCTGGGCGTGCCGGTGGGCACAACCTCTGGGGACAGCCCTTGGTGTGTCCACGACGGAGTGACCATACTGGACGAGGGCACTGTACCAACCATGCCAGGAGCCTCCCCCACACTACGGGGTCCGGCACACCCAGGGGCATGAGCAGCGCACACAGCGTGGATGTGGGCAAGGTCGCGGAAGGCGAGATGCTCGAAGAAGAGAGCATCGCGGGACTCCATGATGCGGCGTCACTCGGGGTTCCAGAACCGCTAGGCCTTCGACCGCGGGGCGATGCCATCGAAGGCGCAGATGCGGCCCCGCAGAGAAAGCTTGCTCCCTTGCTACTCCGGTGTGAACCAGACCCAGGCAAGGGAGCCCCAGACACGGGCCAGGCACAGATCCGCGCAACACCTGCCCATAGCTCGTAGGGCGTGCGGTGACCTGGGAGGGGACCGTGGGGAATGCGGTTCCAGATCCAGGTCATGTACGCCATGCCCTGGAAGGCAAAGGCCTCAGGCATGGCGCTGTCGGCGCGCATGGCGTGGACCGCATCCTCCATAGTGCGGTTCTAGCGCTCTGAGACACTGTTCTCCTAGGGGGTGGCGGGAGCGGAGAGGTTGTAGAAGACACCAAGATCGGTAAAGGAGCGGATCATGTCACCGAGGTGCTCGCCACTGCGATCTGAGCGAAAGGTCTAAAGGTGGTGGGGAGACAGGCGCTCGGTCATAACCAGCTGAATGCGAAATGCAATGGCGGCATCGCTCTTCTGATGCAGACTGTAGACCCAACGCATGCGCGTGAAGTCATCAGTTAACGTCAGGACGTAGCGACCGCGGTCCTCCTGAAACTCGACAGGGAGCGGACCCATGAGGTCGGAGTGGACAAGCCAAAAGGGCCGACGAGTCCTGGAGACAGACGTAGGATAGGTAGACCAGTGCATTTTTCCTTCAGCACAGGCCAGGCAGGCGGTCGTGGGTGGCGCCTCGAAGGACGCCGCATCAAGACCGAGAGCAGGCAGAGTGCGGATCAGCCTGTCGACAGCCCCTAGGTGCACATGACAGAGGCGTCGATGTAGGAGATGGTGGTGCTTGGGGGATAGAGTTCCAGCGATGAAGACACGAGCAGTGGGAGACGGAGGCAAAGGGGGGACACTCGCAGAGGACTCATAGATGTGATACACATCATCAACGGTCGTCCCATTGAGGACGGTCTCCTTGGTGTCGCACACAAAGATGCGAGCATCGACAGCTGTGTACGTCACACCGAGACCCATCTTGGTGCAAGCACGGACAGACAGCAGGCTGATTTCTAGATCAGGGACAAAGAGGACGTCGGAGATGTATACGGGACAAGCAGGCCCAGTGAACTGCACAACCCCAACACCCTGGATAGGGACCTCATAGCCAGCTGCAGTGCGAACAGAGCAAACAGTGCCAACATGATACAAGACGACGAAGGCATCACGTTGACACGTCATGTGATGGGTGGCACCAGAGTCAATGACCCAGGTGCAGTTAGTGACACGCGTACAAGGGGCAACGTGGCACTCGGCAACGGAACAAGGCACGGTAGCAAGACGCTCGGCGGGGGACACGACAAGGCGACCAGCGCAGTGCAATGAGAATCATGCAGCTAAAACACATCATCAGGTCTGTCACGCACACACGGCTGGGCATGGGGACCACCACAGGCATCATCACGCATCGACACAGACAGTCCACAGGCAGTAAGACCCCTCGACTCGTCAATTCACTCGCACCTCCCTGAGAGGAGCGCGGGGCGAGAAGCTGGTGCAGCTCGGCGATCGTCCTGTCGCGTTCAGCAAGCTCCTGCTCACGAGGATCCGCGGAGGAGCCTCTTGTGGTGGCGGACTCCTCTGGGATGGCTGTGGTAGTGGCGGCCGAGCTGGCGGTCGCACCGGACGTCTGGCGTATGCACGCCTCGTGCGCCTGCTGCAGCCCACGGATGACCTTGGCCCATTCCAATGAGCGGCCTGTCAGGCGCATGCAGTCGGGGTAGCGATGATCACCCCCGCAGTTGAAGCACACGAGCCGGCGGTCCGTCGTGCTGCCGGCGCCGCTGCTGCCACTGCTACTGCTGCTGCCGCCGCTGCTATTGCGGCTGACACTGCTGGTGCTGGTGCCGTTGCTAGTCCCGCCGTTGGAACCACTACCTTACGATTTGCAATCCTTCTTCCCCTGAGTTGGATCCGCCGTTGCTGTAGACGGCAAGGAGGAGGATGTAGCGGCAATTGCAGCTGAAGTGGTGCTTCGGCGAGCGCGGTTCGCGACGTCCATGCTGGCAACGTCCAAGAAGTGGAGGGTGGCCCAGCGCAGTAGGGTCCCATCGCTCGCCATGTCGCGAAGCAGATTCTGGTCATGTTTGCTGAAGACGAACGCATAGTCGGGGTGGATGCCGTAGAGGATGATCTGGAGGGTGGAATACTATGCAAGGGCATCGTCTCCCAGCTCCTCGTACAGCTGGATCGCCCGGCGCCAGTAGTCAGCTGCGGACTCCTGAGCAGTCAGACAGAGGGAGTTGAAGTCGGCGAGGCGCTAGGACCTCAGGGCCAAGGTGGCGCCCTAAAAAAGAGTGACAGCCAGTGCCCACGCCTCGCGAGGGTCAGCTCTCGAGCCGGTCAGCAGATTGCCAAGGAACCGACGGAAGTCTTTGGTGAAGTCTGGGGCGGCTTTCATGAGGCTGGAGGCGGTGTGGACTGCCATCTGTGTCTGAGCGGGGTCAGACGCCTGGTATGGGGTGAGGTAGTAAGCGAGGACTCCTTCGCTCATGGCCCACATGCGAAAGCGTGGCTCCCAAGACTTGAAGTCTTTCCCAGTCCGGAAGACGGGCGGGTCCGACTCAAACCACTTGGGTGGCTTGACCGTTGGCAGAGCGAGGGCTGAAGCCGCTGTGGGACCGAGCATAGAGGAGGCAACCCCCATGCCCAGGCGGGCCCGCGGAGCCAGCTCCTCAAAGCTCAGAGGGCGGCGAGATGAGCTCAGGCCGGCGTCGGCGCTGGAGCTCGTGCCCTGGAGGGCGGCATTGGCCTCACGCGCTCGGCGACGTGCCTCAAGGCAGATGAGGCGTGCTCGCAGCAGCTCCTCCTCACCCTCCACGCCAGAGTCGGAAAGGGTCTCCGCAACCTCATCTGTATTGCCGCCCTGAGCGAGGTGGTCCTTGCTCAAGTATGCGGATGGGTGCTACTGCTTTTGAAGCTAGGCCCTTGATCAGGTCCTGTAGCTCAGCGACCTGCTTTGTCAAAGTCGGCGGCTCTCCGCCTGCTAGTCAGCCAACGAGCGCATCTGGCACGCCAAGGTTGTCGGACTAGGTGGCCGCTGCTGTTGCTGCTGTTGCAGCTGCTACTGCTGCCGCTATTGCTACTGCTGCTGCTGTCGCCTCAGCGGCCGGCGTTGGCCACTGACGGAGCTGCCCTCGGTGACTACGTCGGTGGCGCCGTTGGTGGGGTTTTGTTTTGGCATGACGGCTGGTTTTCTTGAACGCCCGCTCTCTTCTGTCGCAGAAACATCCACCATGGAGATGTCACCGTGGAATATCAACGCGGAGCGGTCACCACGGAGCTGTCACTGCGGAGCTGTCACCGCGGATCCGTCACCGTGGAATTTCCGCGGTTTTTTTTTCGTGGAACCTGTCACCACGATCGCGCACACGCAGAACGCGGCGGTGCGTTCCGCAACCATCGCGAGAGAAACTGGGTAGAAGCTTCCTAGCAACACGGCCACTGACCGGGCGTCACTGCCTGGTCAGACGGTGACGACGGTCACGGGTCGTACACACAACGGCAAGCGTTTGGTTAGGAGACACAAGGCAAAGCGTCAGAATGCTTCAATATACCATATGCACAAAGAAATGACAAGTGACAGGTCTAAGGCATAAATACCTGCCCCGGCGCACGGCGGGTGTCGCACGCGGCAGTCCAAGAGCTGTCCTAAAACCGGCCCAAAACCACTGTTTTGGCCGTAACTCTACGCACACATGTCAGAATCCTACGGCGTCTGAACCTAAACGTGCAGAATCAAAAGACGGACGCAGCGACTGGTTACATGCATGCATCCATTGACTGACAGTGAGCATACAATGCAAAAACATGCAAATAGGCCTCATGGCCAGTCCGCCGAAAGGCGCCAACAAGACGTAGAACGCACAGCAAAGAGTCCCGGTGGCATCTAGGGTTCTGGAACAGTGGTCGGTCAGCTCCAAGTGGGTAGTCCGCTGCCTGTCGTCGCACCGGTGTCACCAGGGCCGCCTGCCTCAGGGATCTGCATGAGTATGGACACGGCCGAGTGGTCACAGTAAACTGTACAAGAACGGCACAAAGTACAACACTCCCCCATGACCTGATGGTACGCATGTCCATACGCGTACAGCACTGGTACAACCACATAGTGGGTGACACAGACAAACAAGACGCAAACGTATCCCACACTCAACCACTGTCACGCACGGGGCGAAGCCCAACACAACAAATGGCCGCCAGGAACTCTTCGCGGGCAAGTGCCTTCGTCAAGAAATCAGCACGCTGCAAGTCAGTGCCAACCCACATGATGGAGATCACGTGTCGCTCCATCAGATCACGAATGAAGTGATGCTCAACCATAATGTGCTTTGTGCGAGCATGAAAGACACCAGAGTTCTCCGCAATGGCGAGAGCACTCTGGTTGTTGCAACGCAGCACAATGGCGGGTACTGACTTCCCCAGCTCAAGAAACAAGCGCTGAAGCCAAACTGCCTCAGCTGCCCCTGCCCCCAAAGCCACATACTCTGCCTTCGATGAGCTACGTGCGATGCAGCCCTGCTTCCCGCTTCGCCAAGACAAAGCGGTACCACCGAGCAGAAACACGTAGCCAGTGTGACTGCGCCCGTCAGGGCTCCAAGCCCAGTCGCTGTCAGTGTAGCCGTCAACGACCACCGAACACTGCCGACGAAAGCAGAGTCTGAGATACAGCGTGGAGACCACGTAACGTACCACTCGCATAGCCGCGTGTAGGGCTCTCACACGTGGAGCCTGCAAGAACTGAGCGAGGAGGTTGACGGCGAACGCGATGTCGGGACGTGTGGTAGGGGCCAGGTACATCAGCGATCCGATAAGACGGAGGTACAAGGTCACGTCCACTGTCTCCCCTTGCTGTGTAGGGTCGTCCACCTTCAGGGCATCGTGCCCATCAGGTGCGAGGGGTGTGGAAGCAGTGGGCACTTCACCAAGGAGATCGCTAAAGCGCTCCACCACGGCTCATGCGTATCGGGCCTGATGCAGCAGTATTGTCCGATGTCTGCGATCTCGCACGATCTCCACACCAAGAAACACCGATGCAGGACCGAGGTCCTTCATCCTGTAAGCGGTCTGCAGGACAGCCCTGGCCTCCTTCATTGCCTCCAGGGACGAAGACGCGATCAAGAGGTCATCAACATAGATCAGGATGGCAGTGAACCGCTTGGGTGTCGGTAGGATGAAGAGTGAGGGGTCTGCCTTGCTCTGTACGTATCTTGGGCGAGTCAAGGTGCCAGTGATCTCCCGGTTCCAACACTATGGAGACCGCCTGAGGCCATACAAGGACTTGCGCAAGCGCCAGACCTTGTCACCGTCCTCAAAGCCAGGTGGCTGAGCCACGTAGATCTCCTCATCCAAAGAGCCATGGAGGAACGCGTTGTTCACATCCATGTGGTGTAGTTCCCAGTCATGCTTAGCCACTACACCGAACAGAGCTCGAGCTGAGGTCATGCGGCCGACAGGGGCAAAGGT